>VZQC01008495.1:701830-789399 GCA_009823505.1 Rhizomys pruinosus | reverse complement strand
AGGGGACAGGGCATGAGGGAGTGCATTAAATTAACGGGACATGTTTAGCGAACAAAAAGAGCCCAAAGTGCCGAGGAGTAAGCTTGTGTTACACTGCGACAATAAATCTTGAGTAATCTTAAAAAAACTCCAAAACATAAGTATTACTTTTGGCGACTTCAAAATTAGGCAAGATTCCCATTTGTAACATAAGGCATTCTCAAAAATGTCATACCACACCCGGCATTTTTCTTGCTAACGAAATACTTATCTAAAATTTCATAAAAACAAAAAAAAAAAAAAAAAAAAAAGTAAAAAGAATGATTGTATGTGGTGGCATTTGCTTATAATCTCAGTACTAAGTACTTAAGCCTGCTCAGCAGGCTAAGCAGAAAGATCATGAGTTTAAGGTCAGTCTAGGCAACCTGGTGAATTTGAAGCCATGTCTATGCAAAGGGAGATACATCCCTAAACAAGAAGGAAAAAGTTAAAAAAAAAAAATCCTGCTTGAAAGCTTACAATAGAGGGAGACATTTTAAAAGATGGCAAATGCATGGCAAATGCAATAAAAACTTAAAGCCAGGTTATTAGCTCAGAAGAAGTGGGTAAAACTTTTAAGTATATAGCCAAAGGAAATTAACTAATAAAACCAAGAGTTTTCTGCATTCACAGTCATTATAACACTAATCATAGCAGACAAGATAGGGAATTAAACTGTTACAGAAGCACTGAAGGCACAATAAGAGAAAGATGTGGCCTCCTGGACAAAAAAATGCAATCTATGTCTGATCAAATATCTCTGCTGTTAAGAGTTAATCCAGTTGAGCCAGTTAATCATTACCAGTCAATAAAGTAACTGGCCAATAAAGATAACATCAAAGTAATTGTTATTGCCATAGATATACTTTGAAATGTATATATTTTTCACCTCTAAGATATAAGATATTGTAAAGATGAGAACATTTGAAGGCTGAACTAATTTCAAACAAAAGTTATTGCCACTTCTATCATAGTATATAATGTCTATATTAAAAGTACCTTTGCCGGGGTTGGAGAGATAGCCTAGCGGTTAAGAGCACCGACTGCTCTTGCAGAGGACTCAGGTTCGATCCCCAGCAACGACATGGCGGTTGAGAACCGTCTGTAACTCCAATTCCAGGAGAACTCCAGTTCCAGGGGAATCCGACACCCTCTTCTGACCTCCGCGGCATTGCATGACATGGGTGCACAAACTTACATGCAGACAGTACATTCATACACATACAAAAATAAAAAATAAATAAATAAAAATAAAAGTAACTTTGCCTGGAGAGATGGCCTAGTGGTTAAGAGCACCAACTGCTCTTGCAGAGGACCTGGGTTCAATCACAAGCACCCACATGGAGGCTGAGAACTGTCTTTAACTCCAGTTCCAGGGGATACCAACACCCTCTTCTGACCTCCGTGGCATTGCATGACATGGGTGGACAAACCTACATGCAGACTGTACATTCATACACATAAAAAATAAGTATAACTAAAAAAATTATTAAAAATAACTAATGGGGGGCTGGAGAGATGGCCTAGAGGTTAAGAGCGCCGACTGCTCTTGCAGAGGACCTGGGTTCGATCCCCAGCACCCACATGGCAGCTGAGAACCGTCTTTAACTCCAGTTCCAGGGGAAACCGACGCCCTCTTCTGACCTTCGTGGCATTGCACGACACGGGTGCATAGACCTACATGCAGACAGTACATTCATACACATACAAAAATAAATAAAAATTAAAAAAAAAAAGTAACTAATGGGCCGGGCATGGCGGCACACACCTTTAATCACACACCTTTAGTCGGGAAGCAGAGGTAGGCAGATTTCTGTGAGTTCAAGGCCAGCCTGGTCTATATTGCCAGCTCCAGACCAGCTGGGACTAAAGGAGACCCTGTCTCAAAAAAAGACCAAAAAAAAAAAAAGTAACACAAAGATATCAATTTAATGTTCTACTAAGTACATATGGCCTCTCCCTACTTACTGATTACACTCCTCTGAAACTCGAGGCAAGGTTTTTGGTAATCTACCCACTGATAAATAAGTGATCGTGTATGCTAAGATTGTTAAATCTTGATCCTTAAGGAAATAGTTCAAAGGAATGATTATTTCTGCTCCAGGGAACTATTCACTTCTGCATTTAGTTATGTTTTATATGTAAGACATTTGACCACTAGGTAAAGCATCTTTGGAGTGAACAGACAGGCTTTCTGCCAAACCTATTTAAAACATCTCTGAACATATGGAGAGAATTGGTCACCTAAAACTACCCCAGGACTACAAGGACATCTCGAAGTTTATATATATATATATATATATATTATATATATTAGATATATATACTATATTGACATTTCAAATTTTAATACAAAATATCTCTTATTTTAGAATGTTATATACCCCCTACCCGGAATCTCTACCCATGGACACATGCATTAACTAAAAGCCTCCTTAGTTATAATTTAACAATGGACAGGCTATTCTCCAGAATCAGAAATAGTAACATGTTTAAGCTACTTAAGTGATACTGAGAATTGTATTAAATTTTCAATCCACTCCTGACTTGTACTGAGTCAGTTTCAAGACAGCTATTATGCATTGAAATCTTGTGAACCTACCCCACCACAGGTTCTCTTCGTCGTTTCCCTGTATTATACAGTGATAACTATGACATTTCTTTTCCCACTAACAGGATAATCTGGCTCAGAAAAGCATGGAGTGCCCCCTCCTTGGACCAGTGGTATGCAGTCCAGAAGGAGATAGTCTGAATGGGCATGGTAAAACCTTCAGTGTGGCTGTCCTCTTCTGAAAAACATATAAAATCAGGTATAGGGTCTAGGGAAACAAGAGGTGCTGCTCTTGATTTTTAGTGAAATCATAAAAACTGAGGGGGAAGGAAGTACGCCTCCCCCTGTAGGATGCAATTTTGCCCTACAGTTAAATAAAAAGCATGGTAGATAAAAGCTTCAGCCAGCTGTGGGCTAGCTCTACCAGGACTGTTGGCAAGGGAGGCTTTAAAAGCACCCCAAACGAAGACCATTTACACCTATAACTTTGGCGTGCAACATAGAAATGGATTGATATTGCTGAAGATAAATCGTGTAATATGAGCATGAAAATAAATTACATTGAGACACTCTGATACTGCAAATCAAACATGCACCTTACAGAGTCAGAAACATGATGCAAAAAGTAAATATAGTCTCTGAAGCTTTACACAGAGGACTCGTTGCTACACTGTTACATGCCAAAGAGATTAGTATGCAATAGTGACAGCCCTGGTAAATGAATACCCAGGTAAAGAAAAATCCCATATCTTGATGAGGCCTCCCCTGGGAGGATTAGAAACAGCTGACACTGTTACACCTTGGAGCACCCAGTTCAGGAGAGTTTTCAACCACATTAGAAAGATTTGGCTTAAGTCCTACACTTTGGGAGGTAGACGGCAGGCGTATCTTGTGGAGTTCAAGGCCAGCCTGGTCTACAGGTGAGTTCCAGGACAGCTGGGGCTACAGGAGAGACACTGTCTCAAAAAGACAAAAAAAAAAAAACAAAAAAAAAAAAAAGAAACAGCATTGCCATCCCTTTGTCAAAGAGACATAATGCCCCTACCAAGATACCATCCACGGTGGCGCACACCTTTAATCCTACACTTGGGAGCAGAGGCAAGCAGATCTCTGTGAGTTCAAGGCCAGCCTGGTCTATATAGAGAACTCAGCCAGCTGGACTAAAGGGAGAACCCTGTTTCAAAACTACAAAAAAAAAAAAAAAAAAAAAAAGTCACCCAAGCATATGTGTTTGTGCCCACAGCAAAACTTGTTATAATCTTTAATATTTGTTACTATCTGTGTTTTATTACTAGAATTAAAAGGAGACTGTTAAATGACCCACCAGTCCATTGCAAACAGAACTTGGACAGTCCCAAGAGTCTGACATGTCACCTCAGAGAAAAATAGATTTTCTATCTCTCACTCTCTCTCGCCCTCCCTTACAAAGCCCAGGGACTCTTATGGAAGAGGTTGGCACATCAGATTGTTAAGGGCCAAGGGGGTGGGAGGGTGGTGAATTGTGAGATCATAGCAAAAATGGACTGATTTTTTTTTTTTTGAAGTTTCTGGAAGCAAACCTCTTCAACTGTACTTGGGGACTCTGGGTTGTACAAAAAAGTAGGCTCAGATATTAGCTAATTGGGTTTATATGAACACTCCTTATATTTATTGCCTATGTGTACCTACTGATCAAATAAAAGTTAAGAAAAAAAAAACCTGAAATTAGAAAGAGAATAACATATATATATATATATATTTACATTCATTTAAAATATTCCAAAAATGTTGTATATTAGTGAAAGATAATAGATTTATACATATACTAACATATATAGAAATCAATATATGTAAAACTGAAGAAAATTAAGTTTGAAACCCCCCCCCCAAATTAGTTGGGCCAGCTAATCATAAACCCCAGATGCTGGACATGGAGCTATAGCATTTGCTGTCTCCTCTGCTATGTTTGGTCTTTCCATGCTTTGTTCCCATTCATCCTCTTTGTCACTGTATACTGGAAATATATAATTTGATTTTCTGATGTTTCAGAGGCTCACAGGTAAAAGTGAGGCTTGAAATAGTTGTGGTGATAAGAACAATGAGCCAGAAGATTAAAATCAATAAACTATGAGGAGTAACAAGATGTGAGGGGGTTTGGGCTTAGAAAATAACTAAAATATGAATTCAGAACTTGAGTATTTTAGAGCAAATGAGGGATAATAGGCCAGAAACAACAATAAAAGAAGACATCCAACTATTCTAGGCACTGCAGAATGAGGGCTATGGAAGAAAAGCAGCTATCTCTTGGCAGGATTTCACAGAAGACAGTATCTTTTCTTAAGAGACCAAGAAGTTAAGAGTCCTACGGGGAAGAGGTACAAGAAACAGCTAGTTTTATTTTGAGTTGCAGCAGGCAATGAAGAGTTTCAAGAGGCAGGGAAACATGAATGGTAGAAAAGGTCAAAGGAAAAATATATAGAATAAAATATAGAGAACACAGAGAATAAATAGAAAATATAGAGAATAAAATGTACCAAATGAGGGCTCTCAGCTGTCTAAGCTACTTATAATGACTGGAATTAAAAAAATAAAAAGGCTAAGGATGTAGCTAAGTGGTAGAACACTTGACTAGTAGTATCCATGAGGCCCTGGGTTCCATTTACCAACATGTCTCCCATAACTAAGCACAGGGTGAGGGAGAAGAGGGTAACTAAGTTTGGTATTGCTATAAGAATAAAAGGGGCGAGTGACTCAACAGAGCAGGAATTTTTAGGTGATGGATTATATATGGGTACTAGATACTACTTACTTCTTTTAAGAAAGAAAAAGACAGGAGTAACCTTCCTTTGAGTTGTTGACCAGGGTAGTCCAAGAGACTCCCCAAATTACACAGGCTATTGCCAAAGCCCTTGATCACCTCCAAGAACCTGAAAGAAAGACCCTATTGCTAAAGATAGGGCATATTTCAGAGAGTGGATTTGGCTCAATGGAGCTGGAACTGACCTGGAAGGCACCTCCCCTGAAGGCTAGCTCTCATATCTTTGGAGAGCACTACCCAAGCTACTAAGGGAGAATAGCAATTGACGGTGCAAGACCAGCTTTAAGACCAAATATCCACATCAATTTCCAGAACAGCCCAGGACACTGATGCAGTAATGGCACTTTTATCTTGGGGGCAATCAATGGCTAACTAACTGGACTTAAAGACCATTCAGTGGAAGGAAAACTCATGTGTGGTAATATAAAGAGTCAGATACACATGACAGGAGAGAAATTCCCAAGGCTATCACATCTCTAAGCTAAAGTAACTTTTCTTTCTTCCTTCCTTCCTTCCTTCCTTCCTTCCTTCCTTCCTTCCTTCCTTCCACAGATGAGGCATACAATTCGTTGTTTGTTTATCTGGGACTGTGTTACTTCAATTACCATGTTATCTTCTACCTCCTCCATTTACCTGCAAAAGTTCATGATGTCATCTTTATCGCTGCATAGAACTCCTTGTGTAGATGTACCTACCACATTTTCTCTATCCACTTGTCAGTTGAGGAGCATTTGGGTTGGTTCCAGCTCCTTGCTATTGTGAAGAGAGCTGAAATAAATATAGCTGTGCATGTATTTCTGTGGTAAGATGAGTCTTGTGGATATATATCCAGGAGTGGTATGGCTGGGTCAGATGGCAAGCTCATTCCAAGTCTTCCAAGGGTTCTCCACACTGCTTTCCATAGTGGCTGTACGAGTTTACATTCCCACCAGGAGTGGATGAGTGTTCCCTTTTGCACACAACCTCTCCAGCACTTGGTATCATTTGTTTTCTTGATCCTAGCCAGACTTATTGGGGTAAGATGATATCTTAAAGAGATTTTAATTTGCATTTCCTTAATTAATAGTAATGTTAAACACTTTTTAAGATGTTTCTCAGCCATCTCTAATTCCTCACTTGTGAAGTCTCTGTTCAGCTCTTTGCTCCATCTTTTGAGTGGGTCATTTGTTTTCTTTCTTCTTTGTTTTCTGAGTAGTTTATATACTCTGGAAATCAATGCTTTGGCAGATGTTTCCGTGGTGAAGGTTTCCTCCCACCCTGTGGGTTTTCTCCTCACTTCCTTGCTTGTTTCTTTTGATGCACAGGAGCTTTTGAGTTTAATGAGGTCCCATTTGTCAATTGTCGACCTTAATTCTTGCACAGCTGCTGTCTGATTTAGGAAGTCTTTCTCTACGGGTATGTCTTGTAGTCTGCTGTCAACTTTTTCTTCTATCGCCTTCAGAGTTTTGTGTTTCATGTTGAGGTCTTTGATCCATCTGGAGTTGACTTTTGTACAGGGTGAGAGATAGGGGTTAATTTTATTCTTCTACAAGTGGTGATCCAGTTTTGACACCACCACTTGCTGAAGATGCTGTCTTTCCTCCATTGTGTCTTCTTGGCCCCCTTCTCAAATATAAGGTGGCTGAAATTGTATGTGCTCAGGTTTGGATCTTCATATTTGCTTCATTTTTTTGTGCCAGTATCAAGCTCTTTTTATGACTATAGCCCTGTAGTATAGTTTGAAGTCTGGTATAGAGATTCCCCCTGTATTGCTCTTTTTGCTCAGGGTTGCTTTGGTAATTGGGGTCTTTTGTTTTTCCAAATGAAATTAAGGACTTTTTTTTTCCAAGCATGTGAAGAACATCTTGGGGAGTTTAATTGGGATTGCATTGAATCTGTATGTTAATTTGGGTAGAATGGACATTTTTACTATATTAATTTTCCCAATCCATGAGCATGGGAGGTTTTTCCATCTTCTGATGTCTTCTTCAATTTCTTTAAGGGTTTAAATTTTTTGTTGTAGAGATCTTTGGTGTCTTTGGTTAGGTTTTTCCTAGGTATTTTGTTTTTGAGGCTATTTTGAGTGGGAAGGTCTCCTTATATTCCTCCTTCGGTTGCTTGTTGTTGGTGTAAAGAGAGGGGCATACCGACTGCAGCCCTTGCAAAGAAACAGCCAGAACTGGTCAGAGTTCAAAATGCCATCTCCAGAAAAGGTGGACTGTTTTGCTTCTCGTCCACCTGTGCCCCTTTTCTAAGATTAGGGAACAATCTTCGGAAGAGGGAGCATGGTAGAAGTTGTCAGGGCTGCGATTGGGGTGAATTGGGGTGCATGGTGAAACACAGCAATATAGAGGATGCTTATTGTTTTTTTTTTTTTTTTGTTTTTTTGTTTAAATTTTTTTCATTGTGCTTGTGCATTTCATACTTCATTTTTCCAATTCAGTTCAGGCATGTTTCCCTTTCCCCTTACCCCCCCACCCCCACCCCAACGAGATCATGCATTCTGCCATATAACTATCCTGCATATCTCTCAGTTTTTTTTTTTCCTTTTTTAGCTATTAAGTGATAATCCTGGAGTACAAGCATCCTTCATGTAAAACCAATTTTCGGCTGTTGTGCCCAAACCCCCAGCCCCACCTTCCAGCGGGGGGTGAGTGGTTTTATTTCAATCAGGTTGATCAAATGAGGTCCAGACTACATTGCTGTAGTTTCCCCCATTCACCCCAATCGCAGCCCTTACATTCTACCACGCCCCCTCTTCCGCACGATTATTCCCTGGGCTTAGAAAAGGGCACAGGTGATGAGAAGAGAACAGTCCACTCTCTCTGGAGCTGTTGTCTTGGACTCTGGTCAATTCTGGCTGTTCCTTTCCTGGGCTGACCGTTTGTCCAGGAAAAACCTTTCGTCCTACTAATTAACAACTATTTATAATGAGTCCTATGAAACTTACCTTCTAGGTGCCGCAAGGTTTGATATGAGAGACTTTCTTGCCTTCCCCCAGAACAAGGAGAAATATACAATGATGAGGTCGTGCTCCAACTATAAATTGGAGACAACTATTTAGAGGTAATCTCTTATAAAACTGGTAAAACTGCCTTTTTATTGACTAATAATTGACTAATAACATAAAACTGTGAAAAGGATTATTCTTGTTCAGAACCAAATATAATACTAAAGTCCTTAAACTATGCACTTAAGCAAAAAATATCAATACCGAGCGTTGACATCAGTAATAGATTATTCTACCAGGGAGATTTTGGCCGGGGATCTAAGGCCCCACAAAAAGTACAGGTCTTGCCTCTTAAACTGGGATAACTGCACGAAGAGAGGCGAATAGGCCCCTGCTGCTGAAGACCTGACGTTAACTGGGAAGATGTGTTGATACCACACATGCAAGTGTATAGATGGCCTCTGGAACCCCAGAGAGTGTTACCAAAGGCCACTAAACCAATAAAGCAAATATGGGTCTCCCTGAGTCAGCAAGACTCCACCGTCAAGCACCGCTACACCTCACCTGCTGGAAAAATGTGCAGCAGTGGCAGCCAAATACCTTATATCCCAATGGCGTAATGGCTATTGGCTCTCTCCGGAGGAATAACCTCAGGCTGAGCCACAGCTACACCGAAGGAGGAGATGGCAAAACCACAGGAAGACGCCCCGTGCAATAAACAGGAAAAAAAAGTAATCAGGTGACAACATATCACTAAACAATGTGGTCATACACAAGTAACCACCATAACTATTAAGGGATGCTTATTTGATCAACTTGATGTCATACATGCCCTCCAGCGGATGGAGGGCGCCTGGGCTGGTGGGGTTGGGAACAACTGCTTGCAAATTGGTGGTGAATGAAAGATGCTGTGACTCATAACTATTACTTATAGTTTAAAAAAGAGAAAAGGAAAGGAAAAAAAAAGAAAATAAAGGAAAAAGAAAAAAAAATTAATTTGAAAAAAAAGAAAAAAAAAAAAAAAAAAAAAAATTAATAAAAAAAAAAAAGGCTACTGAAATTCATATCATTTCTAGGAATTTAGGGAGTTTTTAGCATCCCTTAGGTAACAATCATATCATCAGCAAAAAAGGATAGCTTGACTTCCTCTTTTCCCAATTAGTACACCTTTAATTTCCTTTTCTTGCCTTATTGCTCTAGCCAAGTGTTTCAAGCACTATATGAAGAAGAGTGGTGACCAGGGCCTGCTTGTTGAGTTCCTACCTTTAGGGGAATGCTTCTGTCGTTTCCTATTTAGGATATATTTGGCTGTGGGTTTTCCTGTATATGGCTTTGATTACCTTGAGGAATTATCCTTCCAATCCAATTCCCCCTAGGACTTTAGCATGAAAGGATGCTGGATTTTGTCAAAGGCTATTTCTATCAATGAGATGATCGTGTGGTTTTTGTCTTTCAGTCCATTTGTATGTTTATGATTATCTATTTGATTTTGTATGTTTAACCATCCCTGCATCTCTGGTATGAATCCAACTTGGTCATGTGGATGTCTTCTTGATGTGGGTCTGGATGTGGTGCAAGTATTTGTTGAGAATTTTTACATCTGTCATTAATGAATAGGTCTACAGTTCTCCTTTTTGGTTGTATCTTTGCCTGGTTTTGGTATTAGAGTTGTTGCTGGCTTCATAGAAGGAATTTGGGAGAAATTCCCTCTGTTGTATCTTTTGAACAATTTGAGTAATAATGGTTGTAAGTCTTTTTGAAATGTTTTATAGAATTCTGCCATGAAACCATCTGGACCTGGGCTTTTTTGTTGGAGGTTTCTTATCATATCTTCAATTTCTCCATATTATTATGGGTCTGTTTAAGCTTTGATCTCTTCTTGGTAAGCTTTGGTGATTCCCAGGATTTCAGATATTAATCCATTTCTCCTAGGTTTTCAAACATTGTAGCAGATAGTATTCCCATATGATTTTCTGGCTCTTTTCATTGTCTGTTGTGAGATATTTCCCTTTTATCACAGATTCTATGATTTGGGTTTTTTCTTTCTTTCTTTTTTTTTTTTCTAGGGGTTATTTTGTTTATTTCTCAAAGAAGCCAACTTTTGGATTCCTAATTTTTTGTGTTTGTTTTCTTTGTTTCTATTTCATTGATTTCTCTCTGACTTTTTGTTTTTCTTCCTGTCTGTTGCATTTAGGGTTCATTTGTTGTTGTCTCTCAAGTGTTTTTAGTTGCAGTGTTAGATCATATTGTGCTCTTCTGTTTTTCTAATGTAGGCACCAGGGCTATAAACTTCCCTCTTAGGACTACTTTTAAAAGTATCCCATAGGTTTTGTTTGTGTTGTACTGTCATTGTCATTCAGTTCCAGGAATGTTTTTATTTCTTTCTTTATTTCTTCCTTGACCCATTCATATTCAGGAGTGTTTGTGTTATTTGTCTCCATGTGTTCTGTAGGAGTAGGGCTTATCCTGGTGTTGATTATGAGCTTTATTGACTGTGGTTGATAGAATGCTGAGTATTTCAATCTTTTTGTATTTGTGGAGGTTCTTATGTCCCAGTATGTGGTCCATTTTGGAGAATGTTCCGTGGGGTGCTGAGTAGAAAGTTTATTCTCTGGTATTAGGGTAGAATTTCGGTATGTCTGTGAAGTCCGTTTGCTGCTTCGTAATCTCAGTTTAGGTGTCTCTCTGTTTATTCTTTGTCCGGATGCCTCTCCAAAGGGCTCAGTGGGGTATTGAAGTCCCCTTCCTGAGTGTGCTGGGGTTAATCTGTGCTGAGGTCCTGGAGGATTGTCTTTATAAAGTTTGGTGCACCCGATTTTGGTGCATATATATTCATGATTGTGAAATCTTCCTGGTCAAATTTCCTTTGATAAAGATGTAAATGGCCTTCTTTGTCTCTTCTGATTTCTTTTACTTTGAATTTTTTTTTTGTCTGACATTAAAATAGCAACACCTGCTTTCTTTTTGGTACCATTTGCTTGGAGTGTTTTTTTCCACCCTTTCACTTTAAGGTGGTGTCTATCCATGAGCGTAAGATACGTTTCCTTTAGACAACATATAGATGGGTTCTGTTTCCTATTCCAATCTCCGAGTCTGTCTTTTATTAGGGAGTTTAGTGCCATTAATATTTAAGGGTATAACTGAAAGAAGTTGTTGCTTCCTTTCACCTTATATCCATTTACATTTTTTTCTAGGTTTCTACTTTGCAGTTATGCTTTTATTAATTCTTCTCGTTCCTTCTTTGTCCTTTGATTTGCTTCAAGTATTCTGCTGAAGGGTTGGTTTTCCAGACAGGTATTCTATATCTTGTTATTTCATGGAGATTTTTTCTCTCCTTCACTATAATTGACATTTTTGCTGGGTATAGTAACCATGGGTTGGCATCTATAGTCCTTTAACACTGGGGAATGCCTTGCTCCGCGTTCTTCTTGCTTTCATAGTTTGCACTGAGAAGTCAGTCTAATTTTGATGGTTTCCCGTTATGTAACTTGTTGTTTTTGTCTTGTGGCTTTCAGACTTTGTCTTTGTTTTAGGTGTCTTTTAAGTATCATATGGTATGGGGAGTTTTTTTTCTGATCTTGTCTGTTTGCAGTTCTATGTGCTTCTTGTATTTGTTGGGTTGTCTATTTTATTTTGGGGAAATTTTCATCTATTATTCTGTTGAAGATCTGATCAATACCATTCTCTTGGGATTCTTCTCCTTCCTCTATTCCTATGATGCAGAGGTTTGATCTTTTCATAGTGTCCCACAGTTCCTGGTTGTTCCACTTTTTTGTATTTTTAAATTTTTCATAATCTCTACTTGAGGTTTTTAGTTGTTCTGTGTTATCTTCCAGATCTGATATTCTTTGTTCTTCTTCCTCCATTCTACTTCTGTTGCTTTTTCCATTCCATTTCTCTTGATTGAATGAGTGTTCTATTTCCTTTTTCATTTCATCTTGTGATTTCTTTAGTATTTCCACTTCCTTTTGGAGCTTCTCAATGTCTTCCTGTAACTGTTTGCTTTGCTACTTGTTTCCCTTTTCTTTTTCAACATGGGATCTTTTCAGTGTTTCCACTTCCTTCCAGAGTTTGTCATTTTCTCCCTCTAGTTCTTTCTGGCATTTGTCATTTTTCTCTCTGTCCAGGTCCTTCTTGAGTTTTTTATTCTCTCTCCTTAGTTCTCTGACTTGTTCTTTATATTCCTTGATTTCTTTGAATATGTCTGCAACTGTTCCTCTAAGATCTGTGTCCCGGGCCATCCCCAGGGGGTTCCCACTGTACGAATCTCCCACAGGGTTTGTAGAGCTTGGTGTTGAATTATCTTGCACCTTTCCGATGTTGTCCCTTCATCGTTTCCCTGGCATGTGGGTTTCTCTTTGTCTGTATTCCAATGTGAATCCCAAATGCCTCTTCACTGTGTTGAAGACTTGCTTTGCTTCCCTCCTTCAGATGCCTTTGCTGTTTGTTTGATTTGATGTTCTCCTTGTTTATGGAGTGCTGACTTGTCTAAGTTTTAGGCTTTCTATTGGAAGTCTAACTCACTCTACTCTTTCTGTTTTGAAGATTCTCCAAAGAATCCACTTGGACACTCCCTCAGCAATTCCAGTTGGTAGAGGCGGTGGGTTGGGGGGGTACTCTGTGCTTCAGGTGGTCCTGGGAAATCCCTGATCTAAGCTCTGTGCACTCAAGTCTCACAGTGGCAACAGGCCCACCTCTTATACCAGCTAGCAAAGATACTCCACCCCCGCAAGACAATGATTGAATTATCCAACATACCAATGAAACGATTATCCAACAACACAGTGATAGAATTATCCAACAATCCGCCTGGCTGAAGTGTCAGGCTCCTACCTATGCTTCAGGTGGTCCTGGGAAATCCCCGATCTAAGCTCTGTGCACTTTTAAGTAACTTCTTACTAAATGCAAAACAGGTATCCTTATATTTATAGACAAATATCCCAGATAGCACTCAATAAAAGAAACTTCTTTTACACCAGATGAAGACTATTATAGGGTACTACACTGGTCACACAGACATTGTCTGTGAGACGCCAAAGCCTAAGCAGCACTTCTTACAATGTAACCTCTACACCTAAGACTCACACAAGATAGAACAAGGGGCCAAGTGGACACTAATTAACTTCTTAACTCTCATTAAAGAAGCTCCCTCATGCAACAGGGGACCAGGAACTTAAAAGGTCATAAATGGCCAAACCATGGAGAATAGGAGTCTACACTGTTTAAATCCATGGATAGATCTCTTATATTCAGCTTCACTCACCCAGGGCTCAGGGAACATGGCAGAAGAGGGAGGTAGCCAAGGAGGTGGTGCAAGACCCTATGGAAATAGAATCCTAAAAGCTCCTGGGACCCTGCTCATATGAATCTACAGCAATCTGGCTAGGCTGAACTTGCACCGAGGAATGACTGGGGTAATTAATTTGGCACAATAGAACGTAACACAAATGACAGAATGTATGAATTCCACTGGGGGGTCGGGGGGAGGGTGCCAATAAAGAAGGGGATATAAAGGTGATTAAGATATTACGTATGGGGCCTGGAGAGATAGCTTAGCAGTTAAGAGCACCGACTACTCTTGCAGAGGACCCAGGTTCGATCCCCAGCACCCACATGGCGGCTAAGAACCATCTGTAACTCCAATTCCAGGAGAACTCCAGTTCCAGGGGAATCCGAGATCCTCTTCTGACCTCCAGGGCTCTGCACGACATGGGTACACAAACCTACATGCAGACAGTACATTCATATACATACAAAAATAAATTGAAAATTTAAAAAAAAATAAAAAAAGATATTACATATGAAACACACAAAAATTCAATAAAAATTATGCAAAAATATTTTTCTGTGTATGAATGTATTACGTGTGTGTGTGCACCCATGTTGTGTGCACACACACACACACGTGTAATACATTCATACACAGAAAAATGGAAGTCAGAAAAGGGTACTGAATCCCCTGGAACTGAAGTTATGGACAGTTGTGAGCCAACATGTGAGTGCTGGGAATCAAACCTGGCTCCTTTATAAGAGCAGCCAGTGCTCTTAACCACTAATCCATCTCTCCAGACCTCTCCTTGCTTCTTGATGTTTTGCTATCTATTCTTAGGCTATAGTCCTGAACTGAATAAAATGTAGGCAAGGGCAAACAGATGTCAAAAGGTCTGTTTATGTCATTCTGTGTTAACAGTGTTAATGAAAGACAACAAAGTTGGTTAAAACTAGCATTGTGAATTGTGTGTACATTCAAATTATATACAAAGAAATCTTCTACATTAACATTTACTCCATGAATTTTTATTACATATCTCTGATAATTCTGAACATATAATTCTGAAAAGGCCAATTCTCACTGAACTACTTTAATATAATTAAATTTAATAATGTTAAAATACTATAAAAGAGTAATGGAAAGAGAGGTGATAAGAAAAGTAAGTGAGACATATTTCTCAATGGGTGGAAAGGATAACCAAGTTCTTTTTTTTTTTTGGTCTTTTCAAGACAGGGTCTCCTTTTAGCCCCAGCTGTCCTGGAACTCGCTCTGTAGACCAGGCTGGCCTTGAACTCACAAAGATCTGCCTGCCCCCCAGTGCTAGGATTAAAGGCGTGTGCCACCACGCCCGGCTTAGCAAGTTCTTTATGGAGGCACCTTATCTGGCCCTTTCAAGTAAGCACTGCTTATTAAATAAAATAAACTGAAGTAACTTCATTATTATCAGTTTGTCTTTATCAAGCTTAAAATGATGGATAAGCCAGGAAAAAAGAACAGAGGTAGAGAGGGCAGAACAAGAGAAAAGAAAAAGGAGGTAGGAAAATACAAATGAGAATTAGGAAATGCTTCCTGTTCAGTCCTTCTGAACACGTTTTAGGAAGAGTAATTTACTGCATCTACTACATCTTTCTAGTTACTTATACATGTATCAATACAATTCATATTGTATCTTCACTAAGAACATTTCTTCTCTCTAACTCCTATTATGTCTCTTTTTTACCAAGATCATAGTAATATTTCTATGTGATAGAGGTAAATTTGGATGTAGATGGTTTTATATAATAAGACAGTTTGAGGGAAAAGGTAGTAAGTGGTAAGTGATGAATTCAAATACATTTTTTCCTTTTTTTTTTTTTTTGCTTTAAATTTGAAGAATAGAGTGTTCCTAGAACTTTATGTCCATGTGAGTTAGACTATGTGCCTTTCCAAATCTATATACATCTCTGCTCTTATGAGTTTTAAGGAGCTGATCTTACAGAACATAGCAAAACAATCTTTTCTTGCCTTCAAATTAGATTTGAACAGTAGAAATGTTGGACTATTAAAGAGTCAGGGAATTTATTCTCTCATTTCATACTGGATTCCCATGAGTGTTTTGAGAAAGGCTGTGTTCTTTTGTGTATAACCCCAACTGATATGTGGCCTAACATGCAATTATGATACACTAGCCTCTAGAAATGCTGATTTTATTCACTGTTCTATTGTCTAAGGCTGTAGCTGCTGCTTTCTGCTAGTATTAGTTCATAGGTACCTCATCATGCTTTTGACAGGGCCTTTATGCTTACCCCACATCTGTGAATTGTCCATTCATTAGCTCTTTCAGTTAATATGCTAAGTATACCCTATGTTTTCATTATGAGTAGAATATAATTTCTAATATCCCCTCTAGTATACTTTCAGGGCCAGATCTGCACAACCAAATACCTTCCTTCCCAAATTTATCAACTCAGTATGGTTTTTATTGTTTCTTGCTGAAAACCCAGCCCTATCTTTTGGAAACATATCATTATGACTGCAGCAGCTACTTCAAACTTTAGTATTATTTTAGAGCCTTTGTTTAATGTACCTTATCAAAATACAAATAAAAGTATGCAATATCAGGAACTTGCTCAAATATGGTAAGTAGCTTTCTATCTTACCTCCTTCTCCTTGTTGAGCAACACTAACTGGCTGTCTGTGAGGATACAGTACTTCCGTTCCCATGTTGTCGTGTCAGTGTAGGGCGACTGACCACAAGATAGACGATGGGTGGGTGGTCCTTTTACATCTGTGTATCAATGGAGAAAAACAAAAACAAAATGTCTTGTATACCATTATTTAAAATACAAGATTCTCTAAAAGCAAATTAACTGAGGTGAATACTAAACATGAATCTTAATAAACTGAAAGTTCTACTTCAAATAAAACTTGTTACATACAGAATAAGGAAAACTTGGTACTACAGCCTACAGAGAAGGCAGCTAAAATACTCTAAGAATGTGTAGCACAAACTTGATATAGAAACCACCATTGTTTACACTAAAACAATGTGAGTTTGCTTCACAGCTAAGCTAGTAGTACTCAAAATAAGGAGGTAGCAGTGACACAGAGAAGAACAGAAGACAAAGACTCTCTGGGGCTGGAGAGATAGCCTAGCAGTTAAGAGCACCGACTGCTCTTGCAGAGGACCCGGGTTTGATCCCCAGCACCCACATGGCAGCTGAGAACCGCCTGTAACTCCAATTCCAGGAGAACTCCAGTTCCAGGGGAAACCAAGACCCTCTTCTGACCTCCACGGCATTGCACGACACGGGTGCATCAACCTTCATGCAGACAGTATACTCATACTCATAAAAAATAATAAATTAAAAAAAATGATTTGAATTGCAAGGTTTTAAAAAAAAAAAAAAGACAAAGACTCTAGTCTTTGGAGGAGGAGAATGTTAACATACACCTTGAGAATACTATTAATCAAGAACTGAGTGAGCAAAGCTATGGGCTGACTACATCTATAAAATGGTTTTACATTCCAAGAATTGGAACTGCTTAAACTATAGCATTATATTACCACTAGAGGCCACTAAAATCTTTAAACAGAAAATAATTTCTTCAACAAAAGATCCAAACATATTACTATCATGATTCTTAGAGCTGAAAGTAGCTAATATTAAAGCAAAATGTATCAACAACTCCCAAATCCAAACTGGTTATTATTACCTTTGCTACTTTAAAAAGTTTTAATGTGAAATTCACTCATTTGTATTGCAAAACTTTGGTCATATCTTAACCATAAATATATATTAGATGATTAAATAAACATTTTATGATAGTTCATTACATATGTTAAAAATTAGCCACAATTTGTGGTGGCATGCGCATGCCTTTAATATTAGTACCCGGGAGGTAGAGGCAGGTGGATCTCTGAGTTCAAGGCCAGCCTGGTCTACAGAATGAGTTCCAGGCCAGCTGGAGCTACAGGAAGACTCTGTCTCAAAAAGACCCCCCCCAAAAAAAAATTAGCCACAATGAATTAATCTCTCTAGAGATATACTACAGTAATTTCTTCAAATGCCTATTTCTTACTATTCAGTTAGTATGGTGGAGAAACAATCCAAATTAAAGACATTATTAGAATATTCACAAGGGCAAGGCAGTTGTAAATCCTAAATACCATTTATGACTGATAGTGATTTCAATAAATGCAAATGATTTCCTAAATGTCTCATATTGTAATTACCCAAATATACAAAAACTACTTTTTTTTTAATGTCCAATTCTTAGCACCTCTAAATTTATTATAACAGATCTTATTTTAGGGAACTCATTGACTCCTTCCAAAAATAATTCAGGGTCCAAGAACCAATAATCCTACTTATTAGAGCTTGTCCAGACATGGTACTAATTCTTAGAGGAGTTTACTGCCTCAGCCTCCTGTTTATTTTTCTGCTTCTATATGTTCTGTATTGTGCACACACTTATATACTGCATTTACAGAACCTCCATTCCATACCTACAGTTTTCTCTTTGAATATTTTTTATTATTAATTTTATTTATTTCTGTATGTGTATGAATGTACTGTCTGCATGCAGGTCTGTGCACCCGTGTCGTGCAACGCCGCAGAGGTCAGAAGAGGGTCTCGGATTCCCCTGGAACTGGAGTTCTCCTGGAATTGGAGTTTCAGACGGTTCTCAGCCACCATGTGGGTGCTGGGGATCGAACCCGGGTCCTCTGTAAGAGCGGTCGGCGCTCTTAACCTCTAGGCCATCTCTCCAGCCCCCAGTTTTCTCTTTGTAGTCTAAGTATTTTTATTTAATGCTAGAACTTTACCCTAAATTATTCTAAAGTTTTTCAAAATTATCATTAAAAGCTTTAAGTCAACTTTTAATCTTTTAGACATGTATATAATATTTTGTCTATACTTAAAAGTTATACTAAAATTAATTATATTCACATGATTTAGGCAAATGAGTTAGATTTTAATATAGGCTAATTTCTGGAGTCAAATATCAAGACAATATAAACAGAGATATGCAGGCCTTACGTGGAAACACAGTAACCTAAACAAATGATTAACTTTATTACATAAGTTAGCCATGGGTAACCCAAATAATCCACCACATTTTGTGACTGATGCTACAATTAGAAGACAC
The DNA here is from genome assembly GCA_009823505.1 of Rhizomys pruinosus. Classification (NCBI taxonomy): domain Eukaryota; kingdom Metazoa; phylum Chordata; class Mammalia; order Rodentia; family Spalacidae; genus Rhizomys; species Rhizomys pruinosus. Next base: position 770,702 of record VZQC01008495.1, on the reverse strand, counting down.
TGATAGATCTTACTCTTTAAAAATTAGAATACAGCCGGTTGTGGTGGTGTACACCTTTAATCCATCCCAGCACTCAGGAAGCAGAGGCAGGCGGGATCTCTGGGAGTTTAAGGTCAGCCTGGTCTATCTACAAAGTGAATTCCAGGCCAGCTGGGGCTACAGGGAGACCCTGTCTCAAAAAGACCCCCACCAAAAAAAAATAGAATATAAAATATTGCGTTTATAGCATAACACATGTTCCCCGACAGAAACAAATCTATAGAGTTTTTAAAAGCCTAAATTTCTTTCTATGCTGGCTATTTTTTGTCAACTTGACATTAAACTAGAGTCACCTGGGAGGAGGGATTTTCAACTGAAAATCGTGCAAGGACTGGTCTTGGTCAAGTCTGTGAGGCATTTTCTTAATTAAGTTAACTGATGTAGGGTGGTCCAACTCACTGTGAGTGATGTTGGACTGCATAAGACAGATAACTGAGCAGCCTAGGGAAGTAAGCTAGTAAGCAGTTTTCCTTCCAGATCTCTGGTCTCTGCTTCAATTCCTGCCACCAGATTCCTGCCTTAAAAATCTTGCCCTAAGGAAACACTTGATTTAATAATACATTTTAAATTGTTCAAGTTTGCAAAAGAATGTGAAATCAAATTTCAGTATATTTACTGAACATTACAATCGAAAAGAAAGACATCTAGGTAATTTATATTTAAAATGTGAGGTACTTAAACCATAAATAACTAGCTATATTTGTGATATGTTAAGAACATGTGTCATTTAACTACAGCCCAAGCCAAATTAAATATTTCGATGACCTTGCAGAAATGGAATGTTCATAAATTTGTCTTAAAATATAAGTTTTGAGTTGTATTAATGATTTTAGTATTTAATTTGTTCCAAGACGCAATTAAAATTCTTTTTACTAAAATTTGTAAGTTAATAGAGTAAATTCAGTTTTCTTTAAAAAAAAAAAAAATCTTGCCCTGATTTCCCTGAATGACCAACTGTGATCTGGGAGTTGTAAGATGAAATAAACCCTTTCCTTCCCAAGTTGGTTTTGGTCAGTGTTTTATCACAGTGACAGAAAGCTAAATAGAACACTTTCTTTGTGTAATCCTGAATAAGTCTATTAAAGCCTCCTGACATTCTTCCTTCTTCCAGCCTAAACTTTGTTTTAGTTTCTTCATGGTATTGTAAAAACAAGACGATGTCACATAAAGCCCTTTGAGACCCAGAATCACTTCTCTCCATTCCTAAAAATAGGATGAAAAAGGAAGTATTTTTTAAAAATTCTGTCTAAAATGATTGATTAGCCATCACACAGAAGCCAGTTTTATTTTTATAGCTATTCTTCCACTTTTTGATAATTTTATAAACTATATGGAAGAAAACTGAAGAAATAAGTGATTATTATTGTACTGTTTAATATTTCTAGATTAAGATTTAAGAAGCACTTTAACAGGAAAAAACAGTATTTTAAAAAAGTCCTTCTATCATGTCCTCATTTCTTTGCCTAATTGAAAAATTAATAGCATACAAGCAAGGCATGCATGCTGAGAATACATGAAGCTCAGATTTTTGCCCTACTTCACCTTACCAATTCCACCGATCTCTATTTTTGACTCTAGTGACTTACTTCTAATTCTAACTTCCAATTATTTTTAGCACCTAAAATTCACTAGAGAAAAGCATAACTAACAGACTTACAAAGAAGATTCTTAGTAGCAAAATTATTAACAATTTTAGATTTTCTTTGTCCAATTCCTATGAGAATACTAAGGACATTACATGCTGGCCTCATTACAAAAATTAAATAATTTTAGTAACTTTTTAAAAAGTATCAGTAAACTCAATGGATAGCCATGGAAAACACTTTGGATACTATCTTATAGACCCTAAGAGTTACCTTTTTTTTAAATCTCAAGATCCCTTAAGACTTAAAACTTGAGAATGTCAAAGAGGGTATAATTTACATGGGTTATGTCAACACTTATCATATTAGAAATTAAAACTGGTAGCTAACAGGGGATTCAAGACCCGGCAAAAGGTAAAGGCTCCTTGCCTCTAAACTGGGATACCTGCAAGAAGAGAGGCAATAAGGCCCTGCTGTCGAAGACCTAAAGTTAACATGGGAAAGATGTATTGAGACCACACATGCAAGTGTACAGATGGTCTCTGGAATACCAGAGAGTGTTACCAAAGGCCACTAAACCAATAAAGCAAATATGGGTCTTCTTGAGTCAAGCAAGACTCATCCGTCAGCACCAGCTACACCTCACCTTCCTGGAAATACTGTGCAGCAGAGGCAGCCATATGCCTGTATATCCCAAATCTAATTGGCTATTGGCTCTCTCCTTGGAGGAATAACCCACGGCTGATGCCACAAGCTTACATCCTCTAATGGTCAGGAGATGTTATAAGCCACAGTAAGACCCTGTCAGATTTAACAGAAAAAAATGTAATTCATAGATTAACATACATCCAAACATCTGTGTCTATACCAAAGTAACCTACGATAACAATTAGTACTGTTTAAATACCTATATATCTAATTGCTTGTGCTTCATTAGTAGGATCGAAAGGTTATTCCTGGACAAACTGTCAGCCCATGAAAGGAAACAGCCAGAATTGACCAGAGTCCAAGACAACAGCTCCAGAGAAAGTAGACTGTTTTGCTTCTCATCCACCTGTGCCCCTTTTCTAAGCCTAGGGAACAATCTGCAGAAGAGGGGGCGTGGTAGAATGTAAGGGCTGCGATTGGGTTGAATGGTGAAACTATAGCAATATAGCCTGGACACTCATTTGATCAACTTGATTGAACATATAGGCCCCCCCTGCTGGATGGTGGGACCAAGGGGCTGTGTGGGTTTGGGCACAACTGCTTGCAAATTGGTTTTACATGAAGGATGCTTGTACTCATAAATTATCACTTATTGCTAAAAAAATGAAAAAAAATGAGAGAAAGATGCAGGACAGTTATGGCAGAATGCATGATCTGTGATGGGGTAGGGTGGGGTGGGGTGGGGGGAAGGGAAGGGAAGGGGAAATATGCCTGAACTGAATTGGAAAATGATGTATGAAATACACAAAGCATCAATAAAAAACAAACAAACTGGTAGCTAAAATATAGCAAATCTCACAATGGAGCCACCTCTCTATCCTAAGATACAAACTCCTGCTGATCAACCCCTGAACAGAGAGCAAGACAAAGCCGCTGAACTTGGTTTGGCCCATAGTTCCCAAACAGGACATCACAGGACAGGGGTACATTTTGCACCATTGGCAACATCTCTGGACACAGGAGGGACCTACACATGTACAAATCCACTGATAGTGATACCTCTGTGCACACAATTAAGAGCCTTAAGAAATCCTGGTGGTATCATCCTCTTCACTGCCTGTGGAGGACTGTAGAACTTGCAGAGCAGCCTCTTCAGTGAGGATGGGCTGGTGGTGTGACACTCAGCATGCTCTACGGCCATGTGCTACTGTCATTCGGTTTCTTCTGTCTATCCTCCTCAAGAGGACCATCATTGGCTCCATGTGCTGTTATGTGCCCTGAGAAATTTCCATGCCAGCTGATCCTCCTACCTCTATCCTGCTGGGCCTGGGTACAGCTCCCCTGTGGTCAGCTCAGAGGACCTACCTCACCACCATGGGAAATTCTCAAGCACAAAAGGCAGGGAAGCTAGGCAAGGACATGGTGAACTACTTAGTACTTTGGCATCTTCTTTCTCATATTCCAGTCTTCCAGAGTGTGGGGACACCTGATTTCCTCACTGGTGTTCAGCCAGACAACCATTCAAGAGATCATCCCAGAGAATAGCTCATATCCTTGGAGTCAATAACTGCCTGATGGTTACAGCAGCTACCCCCAGCAGATGATCTACACACAGCTGGGCATCTACAATGGCGGTGGGATGGACATCCTTTTGGTAACTATGTTTCATGAGCCTGAGGAAGACAAGCAACTAGAGAATGAAGAGAAGAGATTAAGCTTGCCCCCTTTTTAGGTCTACTTTACTATCGATCTTGACGGTGTTTATAGAGATAAGTAGCTATTCCTCCTGATCCTGCTCCCATTGTACAGTGGGCTCCAGTAAGGATTGCTCTCTGGATATTATCCATGGTCTTACACAACCTATGCCCTGGGCTTTGTGGGCTATGTGATGATTTGCTTCTCAGCTGCCACCTCACTGTGCTTCCTGCTGTATGTCTCCAAGTACACCAGCAGGTGCTCTACATGCTGGGTGCAACAACCCACCTCCTCTTGAATTATTGCCTTGGCATTCACACCAGGCCCAGTCATTGTCTTCCTCCTTTCTGGCCTATGGAGAATGGCAGGTGCTGTCTGGGAAATGCAAACCAATGCTCTTTACAGCATTCTGTTTGAGAAGAACAAGAAAGATGACTTTTCTGACTACCTTCTCAGGGAAGCTATGAACCTTTAGATATAGCTCCTTTCTGCTTATGAGCATCAAGCTCTACAATTTCTTGGCCATCTTGAGTCTGGCCATGGCAGCTTATGGAACTGTTGAGTATCTAGAATCCATAGCCCCCAGAAAGATCCTTGCTGGAGGAAAGACGAGCCAGAAAGAAGGAGGAATGCCAAGGGAAATGTGGGCATGGCCAAGCCACCGTTGTGAACTCAGCCCTGCTCAGCAGAAGTTTCATGTGTGCCACTGGGTGACAGACTCAGTTCTCCACAACTGCTTTGGTGTTGTGTAGACGTTCTGAAAACAGCTTATAATTTTACTTTTTAATGTATTTTTCTCAATTCTAACAAATTTTCAGTCCACTTTTCTATGCATAGAGAACAAAAGGCTGGGGATACAACTTGGTGCTAGAATGTTTGCTTAGTATGTACAAGGCCATGTGTTCAATAACTTAATACTACCAAAAATATAGATACTAGGGTGGGCTAGATGACTCATTCACTCAAGTGCTTGTGAGGCTAAGCATGAGGACTTAGACTGGATGCCCAGCACACAAGTAAAAAAAGATGGGCATGGCAGTATGTTCCTGTAATCCCAGCACTGAGGAAACAGAGACAGGAGGATCCCTGGAGCTGATTGACCCAAACCGGTCTAGCAAAATCTATGAGCTTCAAGTTCAGTGAGAAACTCTTGTCTCAAGAAAAAAAAAAAGATTGAGTGCTGGGTGTGGTGGCCCATGCCTTTAATCCCAGAACTTGGGAGGCAGAGGCAGGCAGATCTCTGAGTTGAACGCCAGCCTGGTCTAGAGGGAGACTCTGTCTCAAAAAGACTAAAATAAAAAATAAATAAATAAGGTTGACAGCAATTGAAGATACCTGATATTAACCTCTGGTCTCTACATACATGTTCATATGTGCACACACCCGTACATGGTCACAAAGAGTATACATAAAGCTACCTGTTAAAGAAACACATGGGAATTTGCCTGCAATCATAGATGATTTGTCTTTTTTATTTTTTTTTAGTCTTTTTGAGACAGGGTTTCCCTGTAGCTCTGGCTGTCCTGGAACTTACTCTGTAGACCAGGCTGGCCTTGAATGCACAGAGATCCACCTGCCTTTGCCTCTGCCTCTGCCTCTGCCTCCCAAGTGCTAGGATTAAAGGTGTGCGCCACCATGCCCAGCTGTCTTCATTTTTATTGCTGTTGTGTTTAAGAACTGAAAATATCATAATTTTACAAACACCATAATATTGTAAATGGGTAACTTTTTAAAACTGTGAAACACCATAAATTTTACAAATGTATGCAGAAAGTCAACTGAATATATCTTGTAGAGAAAAGCTACACTTAGTTCATGCTTCTTGAAATTTACAAGAGATGGATCTAAATAAATGCATTTATTTCATTAAAAATATAGCAAATCCACCATATATTAACATTTTTAAAACATTTTAAATATTCAAACATATTAAAACATTTCTATTTTAAATAGAAACCTAAAAGAATGTTACTATTACATTTTTTAAAATTTTTATTTATTTTGTATGTGTATGAATGTACTGTCTGCATGTAGGTTTGTGCACCCGTGTCCTGCAATGCCGCGTAGGTCAGAATAGGGTGTCGGATTCCCCTGGAACTGGAGTCAAAGATGGTTCTCAGCTGCCATGTGGGTGCTGGGGATCGAACCCTGGTCCTCTGCAAGGGCAGTCGGCACTCTTAACAGCTAGGCCATCTCTCCAGCCCCTATTTTTACATTTTTTAAATGTCCTTAAAGACTAGCTGAATAAAAGACACCCCCAACCCCTGTATCTGTTTCTATACTCAACTGCTTGTTTTATGTTATTGTGGTTGATAGGTAAGAAGAAAATCAGACTAGATATGTAGGCTGGATCAGGAGTGGTACTTTAATAGTACTTTCAAACGCTCATAGGTATACTTTTTTCTGTAGTCCAAAACCTGATGAGCATTTTCTGAGGATAAAGATGAAGATGAAGAAGTCAAAAGTACAATGTAGAATGTGAACATCAATGAAATTTTCATTTGGATACATTAAAAATCACTGATCTATCTTGCCCATCTCTTTTGCCCCATATTCATGAGTCTAGCTAGAAACATTATGTGCTGATCATTTAAAACATTAGTTCCCTGGGGTTTGAAGATCTTCCAAATGCTGACATTTATAAACTACAAAAATAACTCAAACTCATCAATCTCCACAACTCATCCAAAAGGATTTTTTAATGCTTTTATTGATGTTTTGTGTATTTCAGACATAATTTTTCAGTTCAATTTAGACATATTCCCCTTTCCCTTCCTCCCACTCCACCCCAGATCATGCATTCTGCCATAACTGTCCTACATCTTTCCCTCAGTTTTTTTTTTTTGTATGTTTAGGAATTCACCTTTAAATAAAGGGAAACTACAAGTTCAAGGTAGCAGATAGAAGTTATCCAAAATTGTAATTTTTCATTTTAGTCATGAATTTCTTCTCTAGCAATAAATATTGCTTACTGGTTGTTTCCCCTGAACAGTATTAGGTCTTTCCTTTTCCAAAAAATGTGTCTTATAGAAAACATGGAATGACCATTATCTGTTGTTGAATGCTATATCCTAAGTAGAACAGTCATTATCTTCATCAAAAAGCAAGAGACCCCCAATCTAGGACTTCTTGAGTACTGAAGTCCCCTCATGGAAGAAGGGGTTGGAGAGGCACTGGATCTCCACTTGAGATTCTGGCATCTCCCCGCAAACTCCCTCTGCTTCTCACAGCCATCTGTATGGAATTCTATCCTAATTACATGCAACTTCTTAGTCTTGGAAGGTATATAGAAGATGAAAGGTTACTGGAAGGGGAAACTCTATCTTTGCTGCTATAAGAAAGCCATCATCCATGCTGAGTGAAAACTTTTCCAATGAGGCTTCTGCAAGAAAGTCCCAATTCATGCTGTGTAAATTAAGCCCAATAAACTTGTTGGTTCTCTAGGCTGAACTTTGATGGAACTGTACTTCAGTTTATTGTTTGAGCCTTAAAGGAAGGGACAGAGTTTGTTACATCTCCCCAGGGAAGAAGTTTGGACATCTGTCTTTTGGTCATATTAAAAAGGACCATTAACTTAGAATGGGGATTCTGGAGTTCCAAGGTTCCCCCAGATCATATGATAAAATCAACCACCCATACTGGCAACAGGAAGTCCATAAAGGATTCTAAGAAAACCTGGCAACCGTTATAATATTAAGTGGGTAAAAGATCAGAGGTTGATAGCTTGAGAGATAGCTCAGTACTTAAGGGCACTTGCTGCTCTTGCAGAGGACCTGGGTTTAGGTTCTCAGCACCCATATGGTAGCTAACAACCATCCATAACTCCAGTTCCAGAGGATCTGACACTCTTTTCTGGCCTCTGTGGGCAATGCATGACATGGGTGTATGTACATGCATGCGGGCAAAACATTCATACACATGAAATAAAAATAAATTGAAGAATAAAAGATCAGAGGTTTTGACAAATGAAAGATTAATATAATGGGCTGGTCAACTGATGATTAGAGGGGCTGGAGAAATGGCTCAGTGGTTGAGAGCACTTACTACTGTTCTTACAGAGGACGTGGGTTCAGTTTCCAACATCCACATGATGAATAAAAACCATCTATAACTCCAGTTCCAGGGAATCCAAAGCCCTCTTTTGACCTCCAGGGGCATTACATGCATATGATGCATTTATATATGTTCAGGCAAAGCACACGTATACATTAAATTCTTTAAAAAATAGATTAGAATTTGCACTAGACTGGTCAGAGTATAAATAGTAAGAAAGAACCTATGTGAGCCAGATTTAAAAATAAAAATCGGCAAGACTGACAATTCTTTAGTAGTCTATGGTGGAAAAATTGCACAAAAAGATGAAAGATAAGCAATTAGCACAAATACTGGAGAGATGGCCTAGCAGTTAAGAGCGCCGACCGCTCTTACAGAGGACCTGGGTTCGATCCCCAGCACCCACATGGCGACCAAGAACCGTCTGAAACTCCAATTTCAGAAGAACTCCAGTTCCAGGGGAATCCGACACCCTCTTCTGACCTCTGCGGCATTGCACGACACGGGTGCACAAACTCACATGCAGACAGTACATTCATACACATACAGAAATAAAAGTTAAAAATAAATAAAAAATAAATAAATAAAAAATTCGATGCAATCCATTACTTTCAATAATTCTAAAAGTTGCATTTAAAATACTGGGGTCATTTGGTATACCAGTAAATCTAAGCATCAAATGGTAATATAAACTAAGTAACCACTTAACAAGGAAATAGTCCTCTCTTGTGTTAACCCTTCCTTATGAGGAGTACCATGTCCCCACAGATTATGAAGATCAACCATAATTATATGACAGCTGGAAGTCCATTAGGCACAGTTAATGTAACATATTTTTTCAAGAAGGTAAAATAGTCTCCCTCTTCCAGACTTAGGAAAGTATCAGAAAAGAGTAAGCAAAGAGATGTAACTGAAAGCACAAACGGGAAAAGGAAAGAGGAAAAGGGTAAACCAAAGACCAATATGGATGATGTCAAAGAAAACATTGCTGTAGGGAATGTTTTTGAATCTCATAGTTCCTTGGAAATCCATATAAATTGCTTTTCAATTATACTTACTAGACACAAAGTTCTTTTTTCCCCCCAACATTATAAGGAGGATGCATCTGGCAAAATCTGATATAAGTTACTGCCTTCCAGAGGAAGCTTTAAAGGATTCTTACAAAGAATCTATGAGGTAATCTGTTTCGTTCAATCTCAATGGCCTTTCATCTGCTATTAGTACCAACATAAGAAATATAAAACAAACAACTGTGCTCTTATATTGTGAATCCCTTAACAGGTTCTAGAACTAAGCTACCATTTATTTTCAGACTTGGGAATTTTGGGAGGGTATGTATGCATACTTTAGAATAATGTAAGATCAAAAGAATGAGGAAAAAACTGTCTAACCACAGTTTTATTTTATGGGAGTGCTTCTTAGTATTTCTTATACAAGGCTGCTTGAGTTTTTGTCCAAGTCTTTTCTAAAATATTATACAGTAGTTAAAAGCATCAGGCTGGTGTAACTTAGCCTTTCTGGATGCTTAACGACCATACTTAATGCCCACACCAATTTGGCCAAGGGTCTTAAGGGATAACTTTGTTCCTTGTCCTCAGAGGTCAACTAAGTCCCAGGGGACTATGCATGGGGGCATCTCTTGAAATGTCCTGCAAATGTGAGTCACCAGTCTTCCTGTGCAGGGAGGTCTTGGAGATCCACTAATGGGACTTCAGCCAGTATATAAAAAAGAAAGTCTGCTCATGCTTCAAAAAGGGAAGCCTGATCTAGCAATACCTGACTTTGTCCTCAAGTGGATGGAACTGGTGATTGAAAAACCAAAAGGAGACAGGTGTGTCTCCCACCCCCACTCCCCACCCCCAAATCTGAGTGACCCTTGAGGACCAGATCATCTAGTGACCTTGAGAAAACAAAAACCTTGGTTAATCTGGGCTAACTGTGTGGCCTTAAACATCCAAAAGGAAAGTATAACCAGAAATAAACAGTAAAGCCTGAGAAATTGTACTTCAGTTATAAAACTTGAGATCTTAGTAAAAAGACAAAGAAAAAAAAAAAAAAAAAAAAAAAAGGCACAGTTGTTTTGCCTGTTTTACTGGTAAGTGCAGCTACCCTGTGGCTGCCACTGGTTTTGCTTTCCTTCAAAGGCAAGAGACACAGCTTTTCAACCTTCAAATATGGACTGAAGACTCATGTCTCTCCAAGAATCCTCCAAATCTTAGTGCCAGATGGGGACTGCTGAGACATCCAGCTTGTGGACTGAGCTACTACTGGGGTTTCAGCCTCTTCAGAGTATTGATTGCCATTGTTGGTCTACCCAGGCTGTATCATGGAGACCAGTACAGGAGGATCAAGACAGGACACAATGCTACTGGACCTCATTTGGTGACCACGGTAAGGGAAAACCCCAGTGTGGAGCACAAGGGCAGAACTGATGGTTGTTTGGGCTTGCCAAGGAGGAGCCTTCAAACATGACATCTTTCAACCTAATAAAGAAAAGAAATCATAAGCCGAAGATGCTAAAACCTATGATATATGTGGCTGTTGGTAGCCTGCACGAGTGTGCTGTGTCGCTCGCGACCACACCTTAAAAATGGGGCCGACTTCCCGAGTCACTACAAGCCGTTTCCCGCCGTTGCCTTTGCATTGGAGAAACTGCGCATGACTACTAGTCCCTAAGCTCCCGCCTTTAACATGCAAATGAGGCATCGGGACAGTGCACCTATCCAGAGCATACACGAACCCTCTAGACTGCTATATAAGCAGTGCCTCTTCCCCATTTCGGGGTCCTTCTCCTAAAAGAGCTGTGCACAATAAATACTGCTGCAGAAGAATCCTGTTGTCCGCGTGAAGTTCTTGCCGGCGAGACTGCTGCGCGCGACAAGTGGTGCCGAAGACCCGGGCCCGGGAACTTGCCATCGCTGGCGCCGAGAGGACCCTTCGCTTTCGAAGAGGATTCAGAACTGCGCTCAGGAAGTACTTTTTAAGGTTAGTTCTGAGAGATATGCTTTTCTCTGACGATCTAGAGGGATTCCAAGCTTGCCTAATCATTTTATTGGCTGTTGTAATTGTCCTTGTAACATTGTTTCTTGAACACAAAGCTGGCACCATTCCTATATGGAAGCTTGTTAGATCCTGTCTACAGGATCAAAACTGTCAAGAAGAAGTTAGGGAAGGTCAGCAGGCCCTTGAGGGCCTCCAGGAAAGCATGTCAGAAACAGAACGGAGTGAGGATTTAGGCGCCCAAAAGAGAAACTTACGGGCAGAAAAGACCCGTGAAAAAGACAGAGCTCATAGCGCTAGGAAGGAGACTTTATACCCTTTTAAAGACTTGCAAGCTTTAACTTTAGATGATTCAGATTCTAATGAGGAACTATCACTATCTGAGGAGGAGGAACCAGCCCGGTACAAAAGTGAACACTTTCACCCCGCCCGGCGAAGGGACAGGTTAAAACTGAAAGTAGACGAGTCCCATAGCTCTCCCGCTCCCCTGCCTTCGGCTCCTCCGCCTTATGCATCTGGGAAATGCTCCACCTCCTTTTGTTCCCCGGAGGCGCGACATGCCATGAGGCAAATGTTCCCAATTATAGAGAATGCCGAGGGTGAGCGTTCACATCAGCCAGTAGACTATAAACAGGTCAAGGAATTGGCCGAATCAGTGCGTGCCTATGGAGTGAATGTTAATTTCACCATTTCTCAAGTAGAATGCCTTTCCAGTATTGCAATGACACCCACAGACTGGCAATATGTTGCTAAGGCTTCCCTCCTCACCATGGGACAATATCTAGAATGGAAGGCGCTTTGGCATGATGCCTGTCAGGTGCAAGCCCACTCTAACACTACAGCTGGAGGCGAGGCAGCCCGATGGACATTTGACATGCTTACTGGTCAGGGAGAACATGCTGCTGATCAGACCGGCTTTCTGCTTGCGGTCTATAGCCAAATATCAACTGCAGCTTTGCGAGCCTGGAAAACATTAACAAATAAGGGAGAAGTCTCAGGCAATTTAACAAAAATAATTCAAGGCCCGAGTGAACCCTTTTCTGACTTCGTTGCTAAACTATTGGAAGCTGTGGGGAGGATTTTTGGGGACCAGGAACAGGCAATGCCCCTTATAGAGCAACTCATTTTTGAACAATGCACTAAGGAATGCGGGGCGGAGCCCGGTGTGGTGGCGCACGCCTTTAATCCTAGCACTCGGGAGGCAGAGGCAGGCGGATCTTTGTGAGTTCAGGCCAGCCTGGTCTACAGAGTGAGTTCCAGGACAGCTGGGGCTACAAGGAGACCCTGTCTCGAAAAGACCAAACAAAAAACAAACAAAAAAAAAGGGGCTGTGGGGATAGCGCAGCCGTTAAAGGCTGAGGCTAAGAACCGCAAAAAAAGAAGTTCGATCCCCAGCACCCACAAATGAATGCAGCCATTTCTATAGCTGCCGCTAGTGCCGCTGCTGCTGCTGTTGCCTTAACTCAAAATGTACAAACAGCCCAATCACTCAACAATTTATCCTCCTCTGTAGCACAAGCCCTGGATTTACAAACCCAGGCTAATGCCCAGCTAAAGGGCGGACTTATGGTAGTAAACCAAAGGATAGACCTAGTCCAAGAACAAATAGATGTATTGTGGCAGCTGGCCCAACTTGGTTGCGAGTGGAAATACCCTGGCCTGTGTGTAACCAGCATCCAATATCATAATTTCACAAAAGCAGCAAATTTGTCTAAACAATTGTCCAGTTATCTTTTAGGAAATTGGACTGGAGAATTTGACAATTTGATGAATCAACTCCGCATGGCGATTGTCACCGTAAATTCGACCAGAGTGGATGTCTCCCTTGCTGAAGGACTGTCTTCCTGGATCGCCGCCGCCGCCTCACATTTTAAAGAATGGGCGGGGGTAGCAGGGTTTGGCCTTTTGCTTTGTGGAGGGATTGTAGTTATGCTCTGGATTATGTGCCGGTTCCGCACCCAACATCAGCGGGATAAAGTAGTCATTGCACAGGCTCTTGCAGCATTAGAGGTAGGCTCATCCCCTAACATATGGCTTTCCATGCTGGAGAAGTAGTCAATGACGGGTAAAGCCTACTGCAAGTATTACCAACCTAAGACAGGGAGCAAACCGGCACCTGTACTAGCAGAGGCTCGTGGGACGCTGCGAAACTCTGTTGGTTGGGCTCGCGGGACGCTGCGAGAAATCACCAATTAATAAGCTGTTTGCTGTCCCCATGACGGGTAAGGAATACCTCTACAGTGGCAACCTAAGACAGACATTCTCCCAGCCATATAATAGATAAGGGGGAACTGTTGGTAGCCTGCACGAGTGTGCTGTGTCGCTCGCGACCACACCTTAAAAATGGCGCCGACTTCCTGAGTCACTACAAGCCGTTTCCCGCCGTTGCCTTTGCATTGGAGAAACTGTGCATGACTACTAGTCCCTAAGCTCCCGCCTTTAACATGCAAATGAGGCATCGGGACAGTGCACCTATCCAGAGCATACACGAACCTTCTAGACTGCTATATAAGCAGTGCCTCTTCCCCATTTCGGGGTCCTTCTCCTAAAAAAGCTGTGCACAATAAATACTGCTGCAAAAGAATCCTGTTGTCCGCGTGAAGTTCTTGCCGGCGAGACTGCTGCGCGTGACATGTGGCATGCATATGTGCATATTTTGGAGTGATGCATATTGGAAGGAATAACAACAACAACAACAAAAAGACTGGGTCAAAGAACTGACTGAAATGGTGAACTTCTGCTCAAAACAATAAACTTCTGCATTGAAATTTTTAAGAGACTGAGAAAAAGATGAAAAACATGTTTGGCAGAAATGCATAAGCTCTGGTGGGGTGGGGGGCAAGGAAAGGGGCACAGGTCTAGATTTGACTGGAAATTTTGTATGGAATGCATAAAGCTTCAATAAAAATTGGCTTAGAAAAAAAAGAAATATAAAATAAAACATTTGGGGAAATCTATCTCTTTAGGAGGAGACTTCACACACACACACACACACACACACACACACAGACACATGAATAAAAGAAGTGGATAGCAACTGTAGTAGGTCTGAAACAATGGCATTAATACATTAAAAAAGAAACATTAAAACAGAAAAAAATTCAAACATTAAAAAAGAAATACATTATCAGGGCTGGAGAGATGGCCTAGCGGTTAAGAGCACCAACTGCTCTTACAGAGGACCTGGGTTCAATTCCCAGCACCCACATGGCAGCTGAGAACCGTCTTTGACTCCAGTTCCAGGAGAATCCGACACCTTCATCTGACCTCCGAGGCATTGCAGGACACAGGTGCACAAACCTACATGCAGACAGTACATTCATACACATAAAAAAATAAATAAAATTTTAAAAAATATAAAAAAATCATATTACCAACAAATTGCCATAAACTGTTGATCAATATTTTCATTTATTTCTGTGTTTTTATTCCCATACCATAGACTTGGCTTAGGAAATAAAAAATTTTTCTGAACTCTGAAATTTCATCTTGGCCAGGCTTTAGATTCTAAACTTCAAGTACTTTATTAAGGTTCAGAGTTAGGATGATCACTTATTACAGAAGTAAGCATAATGAAATGGCTTTAAAACAGAACAATGCTACTTAAATTAGCTAAAAACAGTAATGGCTTTAAATATATAAAGGAGAGTATTTCTTTTAACCAAAATGTTAAAAAAAAGTTTTAACCAACATTTATAGATAATACCATTAACTTGCCAATTTACAAGCTATATTTTTAGAATCAATTTTTTTTTTCTGATAAACACCAAAATCCTTCTCCTTGTCCACAGATTGAAGAAAACATGGTCTATACTTGGCTGACTTCTCCAGGTAATTTTTTTTCTCTCACAATGCTCAGGATTGAGCCTTATGTATGCTAGACAAACAATTTTCTACTGAGGTACATCCCCAACTCCTAGAGATGACTCTAAACAATGGCAATAATTATAGCATACTGCTGAGGAGCAGCCTACAATATACTCAAGATAGATGACCTAGTTATTTTATAAATGTATTAATGCTGCTGCTTAAAACCTACTATAGTTGCTAGAGAGAGAGAGAGAACTCAATATGGCTCTCCACCTTATTTCTGAGACAATAGCCAATGAGCTTATGCCCCCAAGTGCTGGAATTCCAGCACTGCACCCACGCATGGCTTTTATGTGGGTACTGGGGATCCTCATGCTTGGCACGACAAGTTTTTTACTGACTGAACTATCTCCCTGGCCTTTTCTTTGCTCTTTTATTCTTGAAGTACAGACAAGAGAGTCAAGTCCTTTCAGGTTGTTAAAATAATTTAATTTTTCTCTTCATTACTCTCTATTCCTTATTCTATCAAAATGTCAGAAAATACCAATCCTGGCACAACAAAAATGTTCTTAGAATGACCACTTACACTTTAAGATCTTATATTGTGATTATATAATTAATACAAATCAATAGTTCTACTACATTTAAGGCTCAAAGCACCTTAATGAATAGTAAGGATGTTAATGAGACAATATATTTAAGAAATAAAAGCAGATTAGAAATATTTGCCTTTACATTATTATGAAATCATATTATTTGTTAAACCAAACTCATCTTCAAATCTTAGCAAACCATTTTCATTTCCTTCTCAGACTCACAGGCTTAATTTCCACATTACTTGAATACTGGTGTATATCCCATAAATCCCCTATACTCACCATTACCTTTCACAAGAGAAAAGAGGGGAGGGAGAAGACAGGAAACAGTAACCTTCCTTCTGGTAATTTCCTTTAGTTTAACACTTGAAAAGTCCCTCTACAGTTTCTCTCTCAGTCTCAGAAGTACCATGACTCAGTTTAGGGGTTCTGACTCTCCTCTCTCACAATAAAGAATGAGTGCTCTGATAATAAAGTACTAAGTTCCACATTCTGCAAAGCAAGGACTTATTTTTAGTAGAAAATGTTTGATGAAGACATTTCTCTGAACAGCAGAGCTCACTTGAATTTCCTGCCAGGTAACAGTATTTTAAGAAGATGGCTGGGACAGAATGCAATTCTTATGATGGTCCTACCTTGCTTCTTCCACATCACCACTTTAGTTGCACACTGCCCCATTACACATGCCATGAACAGCAGGCAGAGGAAATGACATTCTTTTCTTTTACTACTTAGACATGCATTAGAATGGTTAAGTCTCTTACTGGCAAGTGCATCTACTCTGTGGCTGTCACTGCTTTTGGCACTCCTCAAAGACGTGAGACACAGCCTTTTAACCTTCCAAAATGGACTGAGGACTCATGTCTCTCCAAGAATCCTCCAAACCTTCAATACCAGGTGGGGCCTACTGAGATACCCAGCCTGTGGACTAAGCCGCTAAGAGGATGTCAGCCTCGTCAAAATATAGACTGCCATTATTGGACTACCTGGGCTGTATAATGGAGGCCAGTGCAGGGAGATCAAGACAGGGCGTGTGCTTACTGGACTTCATTTGGGGGACCATGGGAGGGAAAGATCCCAAAGTGAAGCAAAAGTGCAGGATTGATAGTTGTTTGGGATTGCAAAGGAGGAACCATTGAGCACTTCCTTGAGGAAAACATGACATCTTTTAGGGGAAAAAAACCTTCAATTCAAGTGATATGTGTATGTATGTATATATATTCATTTATATATGTGTGTATATATACTGTAGCAATACAAGTTGGAGAGAACAACAACAAAAGAACTGAAAAAAACTCTAGAAAGACTCAGAAAAAGATGCAGAACATGTATGACAGAGTGCACGGACTCGGGTGTGCTGGGGGGGCATGGAAAGGGAAGTGCTTTAGATTCGATTGAGAAATGATGTATGACCTATGGAAAAAGTTTAAGAACAATAAAAAAGATAATCTATAAAAAAAAAAAAAAAGTGATGAACACAGATACAAAATTCTCAACAAAATAATTTTGCAAATCGCATGACAGACTCTACATCAAGAAAGCATCATCACATGAACCAGGTTTGGATTCATACAGACATGCAGGGATTTCCGCCAAAAATACGTAAATCAAAATATCATAAAACACATAAATGGACTGAAAGACAAACGCCACACAAATACTCAATTCAGCAGAAAAAGCTTTCCACAAATCCAACATCCCTCCTGGCTGTTGAGTCCTTAGAGGGAACTGGACAGAGGAAATCATTCCTCAATTAATCAAAAGCCTGATACAATATGAACCCATTAGCCAACATCATCACTAAATGGAGAAAAAGTGGAACATTCCCACTTAAACGCAGGAACAAAGCTGATCCACGATCGCCACTCTCCTCATAAATATAGTGCTTGAATGCTCGCTAGGGCAAATGGCAAGAAAACAAAATGAAAGGAGTACTAAGTGGAAAAGGAGGAAGTAAAACTATCCTTTTCTGCAGATGATCATGATAGTTTTCTAAGGGATGCTAAAAATCCAACAAGAAACTCTTAGAAACGATCAAAAAGTTCTGGTAAAGTGGCGGGATACAAAATTAAACCTAGAAAAATCAGTAGCCTTTTACAACCAAAATAAGCAACTGGAAAGGAAGGAAGAGACCTTCCCAATTACAACAGCCTCAAAAACAAAAAAAATCAAAACTAGGAATAAACCTAACCAAACTACCAAAGACCTCTGCACAATTTTAAAACCTCGAAGGAGATTGGAAATATGACATCAAAGAGGAAAGGACCTCCCATCTCAGGTAGGACAAAATATAATATAGTTAAAAAGTTTCCATTCTACCCAATAGTTAACACAGATTCAATGCATCCCAATCAAAATTCCCATGAGATTTTTCACACTGAGAAAGAAAAATCCTTAAATTCATATTGAGAAAACAAAGACCACTGAATAGCTAAAGGCAACCTCTGAGCAGAAAGTGCAATACAGGGGGATAAATACCAAGACTTCAAGCTGTATTACAGGGCTTAGTCATAAACACCGTACTGGTATGCAAAAATAGACCATTGTGCCAGTGGAACAAATTGAAGATCAAATTTGAGCACATATTAACATTCAGCCACCTCATATTGACAAAGGGGGCCAAAAAGCCAATGGAGGAGATAGCATCTTCAGCAAATGTTGGTTGGCAAACTGATCACCATTTTGTAGAGAACAAAATTAAACCCTACCTCTCCCCTGTACAAAAATCAACTCCAATTGGATCAAACATCTCAATATGAAGCCTGAAACCCTGAAAGTGATAAAAAAAAGGTGGCACCTACAAGACATAGAGTGTAGAGGAACTTTCTTTTTCTTTCTTTTTTTGGTCTTGTTTGAGACAGGGTCCCCTGTATGCCAAGCTGTCCGGGAACTCACTCTGAGACAAGGCCTGGCTGAACTCACAAAGATCCAGTCCGGCCCTGAGGAGACTTTTAAACCAGACAGACAGCCGCACAAGGAAATAAGGTCAACAGTTAAAGTGGCCTCCTAAAACTCAAAGCTTCTGTCAACGAAGAAAAACAAGAGAGAAGCGAAAAACCCAGTAGGAAAATCTTTTACAGTGACACATCCTGACAGAGCAACTAACGTCAAAGATATATAAACTACCACAAAAAAAAAAAAAAAAAAAAAAAAAAGAAAGAGTACCAAAAAAAAAAAAGAAGAAAAGACTGAACAGAGTCTTCACCAGTGAACATCTTAAAAGTGTGTCATCATTCATTAATAGTTGGGATATACAAATTAAACCACTCCATGAATCATCTCACTCAGTGCAGTAGCTAAGTTCAGAAAACAAAAGACACAGATTGCTGGGATTGTTGTAGGAAAGGGGAACACTCATCAGTCCTGAACTGTGAATGTAAACTTGTACAACACTATGAAAGCAGTTTGGTAAACCCTTAAAAGAACGCAGAATGAGCTTACCATCTGAACCAATCATACCACTTCCTGGGTTATATACCCCCAAGACTCATACTACTGCAAGNAAAAAAAAAGATATGGTAGTCTCCAGGCTGGCCAGGCGTGTGGTGGCGACACCTTTAATCCTAGCACTTGGGAAGGGCTAGAAGGCAGGGGATCTTTGTGAGGTCAAGGCCGCCGGTCACAGAGGGATGGCAGGACAGCTGTGGGCACAAGGAGAGGCGCTGCAAAAAAAAAACACAAAAAATAAAAAAAAGAAATAGAAGGTGGTGAAGTCTCAAACTTCGCTCACATTGGGGTCAAGCACGCTGAAGCAACAACTGACCTGAGAAACGGAATGAGTTGGAGGATGGATGCAGAAAGTGCTATCACAGTAGGAATTCGGGTCAAGCTTGAATACAGAAGCAGAAAACCTGAGGCGAACAACTGCTGAGACAGAAAACACGAACAATGCCGAACATCCACTATTGGTAAGCCTGAGAGGGAGAAAAAACGGACCTGTGTGGGAGGTGAATCTGGTATATCGAATACGAGCTAACTTGTAAAAAAACTGGTGGCTGTATTGTCAAACGTGACCATGGTCGATAATAAACTCAAGTCTCTCGATGCTGCAGTCATGGTGTGACAGGAAAACGAAGAAAACAAACAGACCAAGAATCTCCAGCAGCCGTGATAACACAATCTTTTGGTGGTAATGTTAGGGCCTCTCCAAATTAATATCCTCGCCAGCGCTCCTATTGCATTAAATCTCATCGAATCTTTTTACAAGGGCTATTGTTGTGGGAAGCGCTAAGAGCTTTTAAAGCAATGTGAATATCAGTAAAAGGGGAAAAACAAAAGAGGTAAGCAGCTTCTATGGCGATCAGTTTTTAAAAACTGGCTGCATAGCAAACACTTGTGTTACATAAAGTCAGTCCTAAGAGCTGGATTTCATACCCTAAGTGCCACATTAAAAAAAAGAGAACAAGAAACACAATGCCAAAGCAAAAAAAAAAACCTGAAGCAACAACAAAGCAACAATACAAAAAAAAAAAAAAAAAAACAGATCCAAAAGGCTGGATATCTTTTAAGAAACGATAAACAGAAATAGACAACCTCTAGCCCAGCTTAACCAAAAAGAAAGAAAACGAGCAACTCCAAATCAAGCATTTTTGATGAAAGAGGAAAATTCACAACAGATCAAAAAAGATCCAGAACAAATCAATCGAGAATACTTAAAAACAACTGATATTCTACTAATCGTGGAAAACCTAGAAGCTGGATGAACTATGCGAATATCGGGATTCTCAAGCTTACCAAAGAAGAGGATTGACAGCAGCGAACAGACCCAGAAAAACGGGGAGGAAAGGGAAGAGGGAATGAAAAAGCCATATATGCACATCCATGTTTATTGCAGCTCTCTTCACAATAGCAAAGAGCTGGAACCAACCCATATGCCCCTCAACAGATGAGTGGATGACAAAAATGTGGTACATCTACACAATGGAGTACTATTCAGCAGTAAAGAAGGATGGCATTATGAACTTTGCAGGTAAATGGATGGAGCTCGAAGCCATTATGCTGAGTGAAGTGACACAGTCCCAAAAAGACAAACCGAGAATGGTTTCCCTCATTTGTGGCTGCTAACACCAAATCCCCCAGATGAAAGGCAAGCTGAATGACAGTATGGATATATTTCTGGTTTATCTGTAAGCAACTATGTTGTCATAATGTAAATCCCTCAATGGGCTCTAGAATCCATCCACCAATTATTTTCAGACTCTGTAATTACTGTATATGGGTGGAGAGTATGTATCCATATTTTAAAATAACATAAAATTAAAGGAGGAAAATGTGAATTCCTAAGCATAAAAAAAGTCTGAGAGAAAGATGCAGGACAGTTATGATAGAGTACATGACCTGGGATGGATTGGGGTGGAGTGGGGGGAAGGGATAGGGGAATATGCCTGAACAGAAATGAAAAATGATATATGAAATACATAAAAAATCAATAAAAAATTAATTAAAAAAAAGAAAATGTCAATACAAATTCTTTAATATTTTAATGCATGTGTTGGTAGGTGTATTTAAACACAGTATATACAATCAGATACAAGTTACCTTTCTACACTGTAGACATATTCTATATGGTAAATAAACATACAACAACATTAAAAATAAAATTAACTACAAGGCAGATAGTACATTCGTACACATAAAAATAAATAAAATTTTAAACAATTAAAAAAACAGTAAGAGAACAGTGAATGTAAGGCAGGAATTATGTGTGAGGGTCAGATAGTAGAAAATATAAAAATAAAGGATAGCAGGAAAAGAAACATGAAGAAGGGAAAAGAACGATTCTTTGGGGGAAGAACGAAAAGTTGAAAGATATCTTAAGAGATTGGAAAAATCACTTTCTCAGTTCAGATGAATAAAATGAGGAGTGAAAGTGCAGCTTAGAGTGACACCTAGCACAGTTATTTTTAAAATTTAGTTATTCTGGTGTATAATGTAGGGTTTTTCCCCTAGTATATCAATATAGCTTTTCCTTAGTTTTCTGTTGTTTTGTTCATTTGTTTGTTTGTTTGTTTCACTGTGCATAAAGCAATGAACACAAGTCTGGAGAGAAAACACTGAAAAAGTCCTAACTATAACAAGCTGTATCTAGTAATCAGATTCAAGAAATATAAATTCAATAGCATCAAACAGTGAATAGATATAAAATGATAGGAAAACAAATCTGACTAACACTATAAAGAAATAGTATAGGAGGCCTTAGAGATTTAATAAGAGCAATACACTCAGCCTATACATTGTAAAAACTGAGAAGGAAGGTAGGTTAGAAAGGCATAGCGTTTTCAGGCAAAATAAAGCAACAGACCTCAATGCCCTTAAGGAAGAGGTCTGGTGAGGCATAGGGAACAAGAAAGTGCAGATAGGCAGGAGGATATGCCTGAGTAGTCTAGGAATGGAATAGACAGTAATAAAGAATAGGCATAGGCATAAACATAGGAGCAGAGGTCCATGAGGAATGGCTCCAAGAATAAAGAAAAGAAAACAAAGTAATACTGGATCTGATGGGCTTCCCAATATTAATACTCTCAAGTAAAGGTATACCCAAAAACTACAAGAGAATAATTGATACAAAGAAAACTAACTAAATGAAAACAAGAACAACAAAAATATTAAGGCAAAAACATGATATTCAACGATTCTCAGTGTAGGCATAAGAATATAAAAACTTTTATTATTACACTTCTAGCTCTCTTCTTCATTGCTGGGGATCCAATCCAAGTCATGTACAGACTCAGAGGGAGGCATTCTACCACTGAACTATATCCCCAGCCCTTTCTAGATTTTCTTAAGTAAATCTGGCCTTCTTGAGAAATATTTTTCTTTAAAAAAATACTTGCAAGCTTTACCAAGATAGCGGCTCCCAAGGGGCCCAGTGTATTCAGAGAAGCTAAGGGCAAAGTTCGGAAGGGGGACTTGGGGGCCCCCAAGAGTACTGGGAAGCGTTGGAGGTGGTCCAAGGGCATTTGGATCCTTAGGGACTACAATTTGGCACTACAGACATCTCCCAAGGGTGTCAGGAGACAACAGGGATGGCCCTGCTGCCAGCTGAACCTTTCTCCCACTGAACCCAGGTACAGACCTTGGTGCCTGGCCCTGGAGGATCAACTGGTAAATTAAGAGTGGTACATGGTGGTTCCATGAGTACATCTCACCCTCGCCGGGTTCACCCCACTTGGATGTGGGGAACTCTGGCTGCATTGCAGGGGAAGTGTTGTAACCATCCAGCCCATTTGACTGGGGGTGCCGGGGCCCTCGGGGTGCAGGTTTCAAAGGCCTGGGGGTGACAGCCGGCTTGGGTGTTGTGTGGCTTAGTCCATTGGGCAAACTGTTTGCTGGTTGGATGAGGGGTGTTGGTCTGTACAGTGTTAGGATAGAGTTGAGATTTTGAAGCCTGGAGTGTCCACATCTGTGCATCAATTAGGAAGTCAACAAACACCTGAAGAGTATAAACAACATCAGTGTCAGCTCAATAAGCACCTATGCTTCACATTGGAACTACTCGCAACAGAGGCTACCCAGTGCCTTAAAGCTCAATGAAAGAAAGACTCAAGTGGATCTCCAACAAACAGTAATACCTGTTCAAGTACCCTCTAATGAAGACCCCTTGGATATAACAGGATACAGATCTCAAAAGAACAATTATGAATATGATTAGAGAAATTAAATAGTTGAGGGAATTTAAGAAGCCTATAGAGAAGGAAGTCTGGGATCTAAAAAAGACAGGGATAAATTGAAAGAGGACAGTGATAAATTGCAGAATAAAATTACAAAAGATATAGAAACACTGAAGAAAATGCAAGTTGAAATGAAAAAAAAAAAAAAAAGGAAATGCAACATTCCACAAACAACTTGGCAAGGATGAGAGAAATTCTGAATAATAGAATGGATGAAGAAGAAAATAGAATATAAGCCAGACGTGGTGGCACATGCCTTTAATCCTAGCACTTGGGAGGTAAAGGCAGGCAGATCTTTGTGAGTTCAAGGACAGCCTGATCTACAGAGGGAGTTCCAGGACAGCTGGGGCTACAGGGAGACCCTGTTGCAAAAAAAAACAACAACAACAAAAAATAATAAAAATAAAGATTGGAAGACAATATGGATGAATTGGATAAATCAAGTTAAAGATTATGAAAATTTTTTTAAAACCCAAGAATGGTGCTGTAGGCGGAGGCTAAGAGACAGCAAAAAAAAAAAAAAAAAGTAAAAAGGAAGTTTCGATTCTCTAAGCTCCCGAACACACACCAATTGTGTGCTAGCCTCCAGCAGTTCCCTTCCAGCTACACTGTTCCATTAAGAGAAAAGAAAAACAAAGCAAAACACTCCATTACCATGGCATGGTGGGCACACGCCTTTAAATCCTAGCATTGGGAGGCAGAGCAGGTTGACTATTATTGAGTTCAAGTGCCAGCCTGGTCTACAGGGTGAATTCCAGGACATGCTGGGCTCCAGGAGATCCCTGTCTCAGACAAGACCAAAAAAAAAAAAAAAAAAAAAAACAACAAACACAATAGGATAATTTAACCAGGAACTGTGTGAATACATGACAAACCAAAACCTATCAATTATGGCTAGAAGAAAGAAAGAACTTCCAGGATGGAGATACTGACTCAGGTTTAAATTTGATGAGAAAATTTCCCAATTAAAAGCACAGTGGTTATATCAAGTAATAGAAGCATATAGAACTACAAGCAACGAACAGATCAAGAAACTTCTCTAAAGCCATATCATGAGTAAAAACAATAGATGTTCAAAGCAAATAAAGGATCATTGTGGCTGCAATACAGAAAACAATGTACATACATTAAAAACGACTATCAGAAGTGCAGCTGAGTTTCTCAATGCAAGAAGATGAAATCCAGAAGAGCCTGGTCATAAATATTCTCAGTTCTAAAAGACAATAGAACCTCAAACCCAAAGTAACTTTATCCACCAAAAATGTCCATTATAATTGAAGGAGAAAGAAAATGTTCCATAATAGAAAATAAATTGAAAGAATTCCTCTCCAAAAGATTTAGAGTTTCAGTAATGGGATACAAAATTAACCCTAGAAAAATGAGTAGCTTTTCATTACACAACCAACAACAAGCACTGAAGAAGGAATACAAGGAGAATCTTCCCAATCCACAATAGCCTCAAAAACAATAAAATACCTAGACACAAACCTAAAAGGCACCAAAGATCTCTACAGCAAAAAGTATAAACCCCCTGAAGAAGGAGATTGAAGAGACAATCAGAAATGGAAAGACCTCCCATGCTCCATGGATTGGAAAAATTAATATAGCAAAAAATGGCCATGTCTACCCAAATAAATATACAGATTCAAGCAAATCCCAATTAAAATCCCCAAGACTTCTTCCAAGGCTTGAAAAAAAAAAATCCTTAAAATTCATAGGGAAAACAAAAGACCCCAAATAACCACAGCAACCCTGAGTG
This sequence comes from Rhizomys pruinosus, assembly GCA_009823505.1. Classification (NCBI taxonomy): domain Eukaryota; kingdom Metazoa; phylum Chordata; class Mammalia; order Rodentia; family Spalacidae; genus Rhizomys; species Rhizomys pruinosus. The sequence goes on along the minus strand of VZQC01008495.1, from coordinate 745,849 downwards.
AAAAGAACAGTACAGGAGGGATCTCTATCCAACTTCAAAACGATACTAACAGGGCTATTAGTCATAAAAACAGACCTGTTTGACCAATGGAACAAAACGTAAGATCCAAACTTGAGCACATACATTCAGCCACCTCATATTTTTGACAAGGTGCCAACAAGACTCAATGGAGGAAAGACAAGCATCTTCACAAAGTGGCGTTGGCAAACTGGATCACTACTGTATATAATAACATTAAAACCCCTACCCCACAAACTCTCCTATAGCAGAAATACAGGTAACATCTATGTGGAACTGACTACTGCAGTGCTATTCACAATAATGGAAGGAGCTGGAAGCAACCCAGTCCCTCAACAAGACAATGATGAAGAATAAAGAAATGTGATATATATACATGATGGCATATACTATACAGCAGTAAAGAAGATGACATGTGGGCCTGAAGAGATGGCATAGGGTTAATAGCGCGAATGCTCCTGCAGAGGACCCGGGTTTTGATCCCCAAGCACCATATGGCAGAACTGAGACTTCTACTCTAGTTCCAGTGTGACACTCTCCGTGCGCATCTACACACGTGCAATACCACAATGCAGTACATACATGCTACAACATGTAGAAAAAAAATAAAGATGAAACACGACGTTGCAGGTTAAATGGTGGACTAGAAACATTATGCCTAAGTGGAACGTAACCAGCCCTCCCCTAAAAAAGACAACTAATGGTGTCCTTCATTTGTGAATGCTTGCACCAATTCTTCTTAGACACGATAATTCTTTTTATTTCTTTCTTAATAAATATAATATGATATTATTCGTCACTCTGTATGTAGTGTGGAAAGATAAAATAAAATTGTTCCTTTCTGCATACATCTACTATCAAGTGTGGGCTGGTGTGGTGGCACACGCCTTTAATCCTAGCACTTGGGAGGCAGAGGCAGGCGGATCTCCTGATGAGTCAAAGCTAGCCAGCCTGTCTCCAGAGTGTGAGTTTCAGGCCAGCTTGAATACAGGAGACCCTTCTCACAAGACACAGGGTTATGCATGGGCTGGACAGCATGGACTTCCAACTCACTAAGGCTGATCTGGCTACAGCTGCTGCCAAGTGCCAGATTTGCCAACAGCAGAGACCAACTTGAGCCCCCAATATGGTGCTATCCCCCGGGGTGACCAGCCAGCAACCTGGTGGAAGGTTGACTACATTGGACCATTTCCATCATGGAGGGACAGCGTTTTGTCCTTACAGGAATAGATACTTATTCTGGTTATGGATTTGCCTTTCCTGTACGTAATGCTTCTGCCAAAACTACCATGCCAGTGGACTTACAGAATGCCTTATCCACTGTCATTTTATTCCTCACAGCATTGCTTCTGACCAAGGAACTCACTTCACACGTCCAAGAAGTGCGACTGTGGGCCCATGGTCATGGTATCCACTGGTCTTACCATGTTTCTCCCACCATCCGAAGCAGTCTGGCTTGATAGAACAATGGAATGGCCTCTTGAAGACACAGTTACAGTGCCAATTAGGTAGCAATATCCCTGGAGGGCTGGGGCAGGTTCTCCAACAGGCATATATATGCTTTGAATCAGCGGTCCACTATATGGTACTGTTTCTCTTATAGCCAGAATTCATGGGTCACAGGAACCAGGGGTGGAAGTGGGAGTGATTCATCACTATCACCCCTAGTGACCGAGTAGGAAAATTTTTGCTTCCTGTACCCACGACCTTGCGTTCGTGCTGGTCTAGATGTTTTGGCTCCAAGGGGGGAGTGCTTTGCCAGGAGATACAGCAAAGTTCCATTGAACTGGAAGCTAAGACTTCCCCTCTGGCCACTTCGGCTTCTACTGGCCTTTAACAACGGCTAAGGAAGGAATAACAGTAGTAGAAGGAGTGATTGATCCAGACTACCAGGGGGAAATTGGACTTTTTCTACAATGGGGCAAAGGAAGATTATCGGAAGGCAGGAGATGTGTATAGGGCACCTTCTGTGTGCTACCATTTCCTATGATTAAGGTAATGGAAAACTCCAAAACCCAAACCAGACAGGACAATAATGGCCCAGACCCTTCAGGGATGAAGGTATGGGTCACTCTCCAAGGAAAGAGCCAAGACCTGCAGAGGTGCTTGTGATGGTGGAGGAAATACAGAATGGGTAGTAGAAGAAGGTAGTCATAAATATCAGCTGAAGCACAGGCACATGGAGGAATGCTGTCATCACTGGCTTTGCTCTTCTGGCTCAGGCCCAGCCCATCTCTATACATACACAAACAACACCTGCCCAGGGTGGCTCACTCATTGTGGGCTGGCCCTCCCACATTGCCTGACAATCAAGAACAATACTCCACGAACCGTGGCCACAGGACAATGCCAATGGAGCCAATTCCCCAATTGAGGCTCCCTCAACCAGGTGTGTCAAGTTGACACTAAAGCTATCCAGCACAATTGACCCCTTGTTAACTTGACACACAAAAACACATCACTATTAAACCACCACCTTTCCAGTTCTTATCCCCAAAGTATGATAACATTAATCACAACCTAAGACAGTACAACCTTAAAAGCTGTAAAATCCAAAAACAAGTACTGTCTTATTTCAAAGGGAAGAATCAGGCACTCTCAAACAAAACCTAAGTCCAGCAAGTAGCTCAAAGCTGGACACCTGGGACTCACTCATGATCTTCTGGGCTCCAAAGGGTTTTGGCAGCTCCCCTTCTCTGCTCTGCTGTCCCAGGTGTCCAGCTTTGAGCTACTTGCTGGACTTGCACACGCCTTTAATCCTAGCACTTGGGAGACAGAGGCAGGCGGATCTCTGTGAGTTCAAGGCCAGCCTGGACTACACAGTGAGTTCCAGGACAGCTGGGACTAAAGGGAGACCCTGTCTCAAAAATTAAATAAATAAGTAAATAACAATAACAACAACAACAAAGACTGGGATTAAAGATCTGACTGAAACACTAAACTTAAGTCCAAAGAAACACATACTTAATCTTCACCTGTGTCTTTGGCTCTTAACACTGCCACCATCCCTCTCTCTGCCCCTGCCTTTGCCCCTGCCCCTGCCCTTGCCCCCTGCCATGCTGTCCAGTTCCACCACATGTCTACAGGCAGCCCCCGCTGGCAGTCCCACATGGAAGTAAAACATGACTTAAGTCTCGTGTGCCTTTTTATCTGGGGGCTGGAGGTGTGTGGCCATTTTTATAACCTAACATTCTGGTGCCTTGACTCGGACTGCCATTTCACACCCCCACCCCCCACCCCTGCCCTCGAGCTCGACCACCTTTTTTTCTTTTTTTTTTGGAACCCCTGGGAATTGCCAGCAGCATGTTTCTCCATTTCTGCTTCTGGATAAAAACCTCTTTTCCCACTAACTAAATTTATTCTCATTAAATTAGCAGGTAATATACGCGAGCCACCAGATTTTCCCGCCTGCCCTGTCCACCATCCTTTGCAGGTGTACACGAACAGGCTGTGCTGCAAAGCACAGTATGGGCATACAGGCTATTTTCACCTAAGTAGATGTCTTAAACTCTAAGTGATTCTGTGTAAATGTGACAACTGCAATTAATGGTCCACAGCCCTGGACAATGATGGACAACTTTAAATAAAAAAAGGGATTTTCCCATTGTCCAGAGTTAATGGATACAGTTAGTTCATGTGTCTGTCCAACCTGTCTGTGTGTTATAACTGTTCTTCAATGTGTCTTTGTAACTGTCATGTGTCCATGTTCTCCTGTGTGTTTTTTGTCAAAACAAAGTGGCCACTTCAAACTTCTTTTATTCTACATTATGCACAAAAACAGTAAGAACAGATTAAGTTTACTTTTGACATGCCTCTTAAATTTTTTTCAAAGGCTTGATTTGAACCTGGGTTCCTAGGTTTCTATATTGCTTATCTGAAGATTTTATTTCTTACCTGTCAAAATTATTTTTTCCACAGGTATTATAACTAAAAAAATGTCTTTTCCAATTTTTTTCTTGTTTCCAGACGTCTGAAGACCTGATTTTGACCCTTAGGGGTTCACTAACAGATGTTTGGCTTCTGACAGCTATGCCAGCATCCATCTGACCAGAGACCATTTTATTTTATTTTTAATTTTATTTATTTCTGTATGTGTATGAATGTACTGTCTGCATGTAGGTTTGTGCACCCGTGTCATGCAATGCCACAGAGGTCAGAAGAGGGTGTCGGATTACCCTGGAACTGGAGTTCTCCTGGAATTGGAGTTTCAGACAGTTCTTGGCCACCATGTGAGTGCTGGGGATCGAACCGGGTCCTCTGCAAGAGCGGTCGGCACTCTTAACCACTAGGCCATCTCTCCAGCCCCCCAGAGACCATTTTAAAAATCACTGGATTCATTCATACTCTGGCACTTGGACAGTGGCACATGGCTTCGCCTGCAATATCTTCCCTTCAATGAAACAGCCTAAGTACCTTTGATATTGTCAGTTCTTTAACTACTGTATATATAAAATTCTGTTTTCCATCACTTGTTAAAGTATTTCAATAAGTTCATAGTTTTAGAACAAAAGGTGCAAGATGTCATCTCAGCCTTGGCAGTGCAACTAATTAGACCTCCATGTTTTTAAATAATATTTCTAAAGGTGTTTCTTTTCCAATGCATGTGACTGTTCAGTACAACCACTAGGATAAAATCTCTTAAAGGAATGTGTGGATAAATGTGTGTAGGTGTATGATATTGTTAAATAGCATATTAAGATCTCCCTGTGTATGATTGCAATGCATGTGACTCTGCTCAGTACAATCTTTATAAAGTACCATTGCCAAATTTATTTATTAGAACCTTATTTATGAGTGTACACATGAAGTACTGTTCACTTTTAAGAATTCTATACTGCAATTATGGCATATACAAGAAATTGTGTTCCACCTAGCAAGTACTATATACCATGTTACAGCCTCAAGTGAAACATACATATATAAATATTGAGTTACCCATACATACTAAAACTGTTTTATTTATCTGTTATACTTTGCACATGTTACTTTTAATATTTTTAAGAGAAATTAGGTTTTACTTCTGGTGACTACATGGACAGTCCAAATGTAACTAATTTGGGTGAGCCCTAAGTATTTCCTGCCTGCTGTTGGTATGTGACAATACTCCCCCACCCCCAACTTCCTTTTCCTTTTCAAAGCTATAATTCAAAATCTGGGGATAAGTGACATGGCCTTCATTTGAGAAGGTACTGGTTTTAACCTCTTTATTATCTTGGGTTTGTTTCATGGGCTATGATAGAAATTTTTGCCTTTCATGGTTTAAATCCATTGTGCTTTGAGTTCCTAACTGACCTTTACAGACATTAAAGAACAAATTGTAGGCCCTACTGCATAAGTTTAATGTCAACTTGATACATTTAAGCTGAGAAACATCAATAATTGCCTTCATTGGACTGGCCTGTGCCCACTGTGGGCGATGCCATTCTTGGCCAGATACTTCTATATTGTATACAATACCCTGAACATGAGCCAGCAACACAAGCCAGTAAGTAGCATCCCTTCCTACCCTGTGCTGCAGCCACTACCACCAGTCTCCTACCATGAGCTTTTATTATCAGTCAGAATATTTTGCCATAGCAATTAAGAATTTACTAACAGTGCTTAAGTCAATGTTCAAGCTTTACTTAGGAGTTATATGGTAATTACAGTACCAAATTCATTCAAATAATACTCTTGGAGGTTTAGCAACCACACTTAAAGCTCCAATCTGATTTGGCAAGAGGGATTTGAAGGGACAATATTTTGGCCCCTACCCTCTAAGGTCGACTTGTGTCCTAGTGTCCTGAATTGGTACCTTTGTACATGTCCTGCGGCAGCCACTCACCAGTCATCCCAGGCCAGGGAGGTCTTGGAGAGTCACTTAAAAGGACTTCATCCGGCCAGTGTCCAGTCAAGGAAGGAAAGTCCATATAGAGGAGAAACTCCTCATGCTTCAAAGGGAAGGTGTGGTCAAGCAAGGCCTGACTTTGTTCTCACATAGATGGAACTGGTGAAGAGAGCCAGGCGAAAGGCCTGAGTGATCCCCTAAGGACCAGAACCTCAACTGACCTTAACACCAAACAAACTTCATTTATCGGAGCTAACTGTGTGGTTTTAAACACCCAACAAAAAACTGTAATCTAAAGAAGAGAAAATGAAATAACATCACCAGAGAGATAGGTGAGAGACCTACTGTGCCAAGTTAGAAAATAACTCAAGAGATAGGTGACAGATTTAATGTGCCATGCCAGAAAACACCACCTTTCATATTCTCAGGGTTATGCTGGCTCTCATTCTGGAGCCCTGTGTACTAAAGCTGGCCCTCATTCTAGAGCTCTGTGTACTAAAACTTTTTTCCAATTCCTCAAACCAGGGTATGGGTCCTCTCTCCTTCTACAGAACCTAGGCAGGGACCCTCTAATTACTAATACACCCAGAAGCCCCCCCTTCTTGGCACTGTGAAGTCCCTACACTGGTATACTCATATAAGACTCAACCAGCTTGTCTTTTCAGTTGTAGAGAAAATGTCCACTAAGTATTGGCCACTATCGATCTGGACCAAACCAACTGGGCAGAGCACCCAGAGCAGCCAAAATGGGAAACCAGATTCTAACCTTCCAGCCTGACAGCCATTCCTCCCAAGACTTTGCCCCCTAATAGCTCTGAAGCAGATACAGAAGAGAGAACAGTGCCCCATTTCCTTATCATAAGAGAAAGGCTGGAATGTTAGGTCTGGGCTTCCCAGAATCCCAAGGGACACAGGTGCCCACTTCCTCCAGAAGCTGTCAATCTTCTGACCCCTTCCCCTGTACCTGAGGTCCCGCCCCATGGCTATAAATGGGTGGGCCCCAGTCAGCATGCTTCTACTGTTCTGCTATTCCACCACATGCCAACAGACAGCCTGACCTGGCAATGGAAGTAAATCACATTTCTGTCATGACTTAAGTCTCATGTGCCTTTTTCTCTGGGGGCTGGGGGTGCGCGGCCATTTTATAAACTAATAGTTTGGAGATGTAGTTCAATAATAGACCATATATACAAGGTCTTGGGTTTGATGCTCAAAATCACAAAAACAAACAATGGAGGAAGTAGAGAGAAAGGGAGAAAAAAAGAGACAGAAAGAGGAAGAGAGGGATGGGGAGAGATAAAGAGGAAGGAAGTCTTTAAATAATGGAGCTGTCAGAGCTACTGTATTGTCCTCTGTATCATCTATGTCCTGATTCCAGGAAGATGGTCCACCCTAGAAGTTCCTTGTTATGGTTTGCATATATAATATCTCCCATTGACTCATGAATTAAATTTTTGGTTCCCTGAATGTAGCACCACTTAGGGGAAATTCTGGAAGTTTAGGATTTGGGCTGAGCTGGCAAAAGTAGGGATAGTCCTTGAATGTATATTATCCCCTGGTGCTTCCTCTTTCTCTCTGCTTTCTGTCCACCATGAAATAACAGCTGTCCTCTGCCACACACTCCTGTTTTATCCAAGCATGTGGGGCCAAGTAACTATAGACTGAGCTTTCTTACATTTTTGAGCCAAAATAAATACTTCCCCCCTTGCTTTTGTTAGGCATTTTGATAATAGAAATGTAAAGAAATAACCAATAGAGAAAATTGATACCAGGGAAGTGGGCTCATTGCTGTGACTAAACCTGACCATGTGATTATTAAGCTTTAAAACCTGGTTTATAGGAGGAATTTGGAAGAGTTTGGAAATGTAGGCTATGCTATAAACAGAGACAGAGTGGTTCTAGTAAGAGCTCGAAAGGCCAAAATGTCAATCAAAATGTAGACTATGCTAAAGAGGATTCACAAAGTCTCTATTTGGAATTGGACTAGGAGAGAATTTGTACCTTATGTGCAAAAACGTTGTGGGCAGCTGGATTTAAAAGTGATGTACTAGTTTAGTGAATGAAACTTTGAGACAACATATCACAGAGGTGGTATGACATGGTTATTGCTGGCTACTTTTTAGCCAGATGTATATTAAGGAATAGGAGCAAAAAGAAGAACAGATTTACAAAATGTGCAACCTAGCCAGAAAAAGAGAAAGTTCAGTTCTGGACAAGGAGAATGCCCTGTTATATTAGCGTCATGAAGAGAAGCCAAGCACTTTCTACTAGGATAATAGAAAAATGGCCAGAAACCATTGTGGCTGGCTCCAGAATGTAGACTTATAACACTACTTGAAAATTATTCTCTTATGGAGCACCACCAAAGTACAGATCACCAATGTAAGTATTCTGACAGTTTCAACCACCCAGGGATGATGCAGAGGCAGCTACATCCAGGGTCCAAGGAGGTATGGCTACTGTTTCATCTGGGACAATTTGGCATTGTCCCTATTGTGCTATTATAATGGGAATGCAGAAAGCAAGAGTTATAGGATCATGAGGCCTCCCATTCAGATTTTTAAGGAAGGTCTATGAAATCAAACAATGTGTAATGGGGTCAGATTCCCTATGGGTAGCCCCTGAGATGATGATGATCCATGAAGCTATGAAGATGAAGTCTAAGCTGGAGTAGACACCTCAGAATACTGAAGAGCCAGCAATGTAGAATGTCTGCAGAACACTGCAGGCAATGAGTGCAACCAGCCTAAGAAAGAGGCTGCAATAAAGGTGGGAATGTCTAAGAGTCCTGGGAACCCAGATGACAATGCCACATGCCCCAAATGGCAAACATGGAGCTCCATACAGGATTTAATGTTTTCCTTGCTTGGTTTTGGTTTTGCTTTGGTCTCATTCCTCTTGCCCCAATCTTCTCTTTTGGACTGGGAATTTTGGAATGTTTACTCTGTACTATATAAGTCTCTCTCGGTGTTTTGTTTTATTTTGTTGTTTTGTTTTATTGTTTGTTTTGGAGACAGGTTCTCCCTGTAGTTCCAGATACAACTTGCTATGTAGAATAGGCTGGGTATGATCTAACAAAGATTCATCTGCCTCTGGAGTCCGGGAATTAAAGGCGTGTGCCACCATGCCTGGCTCACTGACCCTTGGATGTATACAACTTGCTTTTTAGTTGTCTTTTATTTTATATACATGATTGTTCTGTCTGCATGAATGTAAATGTACTCATACATACAATCTCTGCATAGGCCAGAAAGGGGTATTGGATCCCCTGAAACTAGAGTTATAGACAGTTATTAGCTACCACATGGGTGCTTGGAACCAAAACTGGGTCCTCTGCAAGTGCAGCCAGTACTCTTCACTGCTGAAACATCTTTCATCATATGTAATGCATATGTTAGCGCAATTTGGGAGGCTCTGAAAAGTTAGGAAGTAGAGTCAAGCTGGAAAAAGTAGAACTGAAGTAAAAAGGGTTGGAGTTATTTATCCCTGGCTACTTCCTGGTTGATCATAAAGTAGATAGCTGTTATTTACTACATGGTACTGCCAACACAATGATCTGTCCAAACATAATGGTTCAAGGACTGTGGAATGAACTCTCTGGAATCATAAGCCAAGTAAATCCTTCAGGTATTTTGGTCATAGCTACCAAAAGTAATTAACATTCTTGGGGTCGGTAGAACCTTCTAGATTTGCCTTATATATCTAGACAGCTTGCTGTTCATTTTTATTTTTAACAAAGACACAAGATGCTGGCAAGGGTGTGGAGAAAGGGGAACACTCATTCACTATTGGTGGGAATGCAGACTAGTGCAGCCACTATGGAAGACCACATGGGGAAGTCTCAAATAAATGAAAATTGAACCTACCATATGACCCAGTTATATCACTCCTTGGCATATACCCAAAGGACTCATCATATTATAAAGATACAGGCAAATCCATGTTTGTTGCTTCTGTCTTCACAATAGTGAAGAAATGGAAAAAAAATCTAAATGTCCCACAACTGACCAATGGATAATGGAAATGTCATATATATACAAAAAGGAGTACTACTCAGCAGTAAGAAAAGATGAAATTTGCAAGTAAATGGATGGAACTAAAGAATGTTATTCTGAGTGAAGTAACACAAAGGCAGAAAACCAAGTAATGTATGTTCTCCCTCATTTGTGGAATGTAGCACCAATCCCCTTACATGAGTATATATCCTGATATAACACCAGGCGCCAAGAAACTGGAAAGGATACATGGAGGTAAAGGAAAAGAAAAATCCTGAAACAGGGGGACAGTAAGGGTACATGTTATTAGTGGGGAGTTCAGGAGGATGAAGGTGTTGGGTTGGGAGGGAGGAGGGGAAGATAAATGATGGGCATGGTGGGAGATAGGGGAAGGTCAGGAGAGGGGGAGGGTAGGGATGATGGGGGTACTGGGGCTGGGGAGGGAGGAAGGGGTGGGATAAGAACAAATAATGTAGATGATTGGACCTTGAGAGGCTAGGAAACCCAGGGTGTAATGTGATGCCCCTGAGGCCCCATGAAAAATTGACATACACTGTCTGAACATTAGTGCACAGGTGGTGCAACCTGCTGGCTGTGTGGTAGGGAACACAGTGCAAGACAGAGGATACCTCACTTTGAATGGTTGGTGAGAATGATCCAAGTGACTCTCAAAAATCCAGGCTATCTCCAAAGCTCTTGATTATCTACCAGAAATATAAAGTAAGAATCAGAACATGCTTCAGGGATAGGACTTAGATTAATGGAACAGCTGACCTGGAACCTTGCTACCTGAAGTTAATGCTAGACAATGTGCACACCGCTATGGGAGAACAATCAATCAATGGTACAACCCAGCCCCAAAGCCTAAGAACCATGGTGAGCTGCTCAGCAGTAGGGGCACTGTTGACTGGGGGATAGTCAACAGCTATCTAAGTGGACTTGAAACCCTATCAATGAGAGTGAACCCATGAGAGCCAGTGTAAACTCAGTCAAATGCACAGGGGTGGAAAGGACATAAAGCCTAGAAAAAATCCTATTAGTGTCATATCTCTAGACAAATGAATTTCTTACCATACACTACCTATGGAATCTTATCTTTATAAACAAGCATACTGTATACTACTCATCAAAAAAAGCTACTTTTTGCAACAGATGAAGACCACTGCAGAATCCCACAACTGGTCAGACACAGAACATATACATCTGAAAAATCCCCATTCCTAGGAGACACATCTACAATTGAATCTCTACATGCAGAATAAGGGGCAGAGAGAAAATCAGTGCATCCCTCAAATCTCACCAGAAACACTTCCTTACACAATGGAGTGTGATGCAAACGGAAGGCCACAAGTCAAAGTATGCGAGCCTCCAGAGTCCTGGATGGAGCCCTCAATATTGAATCTCATCTACACACGCTCAGGGATCATTGTGAAAGAGGGGACGGAAAGATTGCAAGAGCCAGGGCTCTTGACTGTAAGCTTTCACATGTGAACTTGTGGCAATGTGGGCATCAGGCATGGGACCTATGCCAACTGCGACAAGGTCTCAAAGAGGAGCAAGAGAAATGGATGGGGACTGACCCTGGATTGAGAACTACAAGAGAATGAGTACTGTTGGGTGAGGAATATGCCTTACCTAGGATTCCTAGACATGCTGACTAGATGCCAGCGGATTTATTTGAACAGAAGATGTCTGGGTTTGGGAGCTTGACTGGACAGGGCTCAGCTTGGATGTTGTAATACATGAGTTCTGAGGAGAGCCTGGGGCATGGGTAGGGTGGATTGGGTTTGATTGGAAACCACTGTATGAGTTGTACAAAAGCTCAATTAAAATAAAAACTTCAGGAAACCAGGTGACTTTACATAAGCTCCTTAGAGCCTCCATAACTAAATACTCCTTCAGTGCCAACTTTCATATGCCAATTAAATGACACTATTAGAATTTTCTTTTTTATTATTTTTAGTTTATGTCTATGGGTGTATTGCCTGCATGTATATAAGTGCATCTGAGTTGTGCAATTCCTGTGGAGGTCAGAAATGGAGTAATAAATGTTAGCTGCCACGTGGGTGCTGGAATTCAAACCCTGGTCCTCTGAGAGATCAGCCAGTGCTCTTAACCACTGAGCCATCTTTCCAGACCCACTAAGAGAATTTTCAAGGCAAAGAAAGTTTAAAATATGATCCTCAACATCACCATGATCAGAACCAGATCAGGATTTGTGTGACATAACTATTAAGCTGACTTCCCAACCTGTGTATCTTTATCAACATTTATTTTCAGATATATTTACATATCCACATGGGGTAACAAAAAAATTAGCAAGAATAAAAGTTTTCTAAATGTGCAATGATCACTAATTAAAAATCAAATTAACTCAAAATGCTTCTGGCACTGTTCTCAAGTGTTGCAACACTGACTTCACCTCCAGGTTTGGTTCTGAACACACAATATGCATACTGCGCCTGTGCACGAGGTCGATACCATGCAATACTAACAAATGCTGCCTGAAACACCCCATCTCAGATGCAAGACTACTGTATGTTACAAACTGCAGTGTTGGGCTGGAGAGATGGCCTAGCGGTTAAGAGCTCCGACTGCTCTTGCAGAGGACCCGGGTTCTATCCCCAGCACCCACATGGTGGCTGAGAACCGTCTGTAACTCCAATTCCAGGAGAATTCCAGTTCCAGGAGAATCTGACACCCTCTTCTGACCTCCGTGGCATTGCACGACATGCGTGCACAGACCTACATACAGACAGTACATTCATACGCATAAATAAATTAAGAAAAAAAAAACAAAAAAACTGCAGTGTTTCTTGTACATACAATATTTTCTGCTCTTATAAAACCATAATGGTTAATTAAAGAGATCAAAGATTTTAATATTACCCAACCATCATTCCTCAGCATGTATCAAATTAGAATATATTTGGAGTGTATTATTAGAATGTTTAATTTTATTATTATTTTACATGTATTTTTTTAATTCATTATTTTTTATGTGTATGAATGTACTGTCTGCATGTAGGTTGGTGCACCATGTCGTGCAATGCCACGGAGGTCAGAAGAGGGCGTCGGATTCCCCTGGAACTGGAGTTAAAGATGGTTCTTAGCCGCCATGTGGGTGATGGGAATCAAAACCGGGTCCTCTGCAAGAGCAGTCGGTGCTCTTAACTGCTGAGCTATCTCTCCAGCCCAGAATGTTTAATTTTAAAAATTGCTGAGTTGCTGGCCTGAGTTTGTTTTTTTTTTTTTTTTAAAGGGGGGGGGTTGCTTGTAGGATAGACTTTCCAACAATTTCTGATGGCCTTAAATATACGTTTGCTGTTTTGTGCCAAGTATTTATGCAATGAAGTAGTCTCAGCATCAATAATTTTACAGACAAAATACTGATCAACTGAAGATCCTCTAAGTACTGAAGCATCAAATCCTCAGTCATTTTTGGTTAAAATAAACAAGCACGTGCTCGCTACAGGAGCACATATACGAAAATTGGAACAATACAGAGAAGATTAGCATGACCCCCCCACAAGGATGACAAAAAAAAAAAAAAAAAAAAAAAATTTTTTATTAAAAAAAATAAACGAGCACATCTATCTCAGTATATAAATTTGCTTTCATCTTTAACAATGGTAAAATTAGCTGGGCGTGGTGGCGCACAGCCTTTAATTCTAGCACTTGGGGAGGCAGAGGCAAGGTGATCTGTGGTAGTTGAGGCCAGCCTGGTCTACAGAGTAAGTTCCAGGACAGCTGGACTACAGGGAGACCCTGTCTCGAAAAGACCAAAAAAAAAAAAAAAAAGGTAAAATTATACATATGTCAAAGAACTGTCTTAAAATAAATTTATGATTTCTGATTAGTAAATGTTTGATTTGTGAATTTGTATTAGAAATCTATATACTCGGGGCTGCATTAAAATGTCTTGGGCAAAAAGGGATTATGAGCATAAAAAGTTTAAGAGGCCCTACAGTATACTTCAAACACAAAATATACTTAGAAATATTTAGTTTCTGATAAAACAGACTTAATTTTGTCAAGGTCAGAATTTATTAAAGTAATTCTTTAAGTAGGAGTACCTCAACGTTTTGAAAATATATCATTTTGGGGCTGGAGAGATGGCTCAGTGGTTAAAAGTACTGGCCGACTGCTCTTGATGAAGACCGGGGTTCAATTCCCAGCACCTAGCCAGGTGTGGTGGCACATGCCTTTAATCCTAGCACTCTTGGGAGGCAGAGGCAGGCGGATCTCTGTGACTTCAAGGCCAGCCTGGTCAACAAAGTGAGTTCCAGGCCAGCTGGAGCTATAGGGAGACCCTGTCTACAAAGAAAAAGAAAGTATATATCATTTCACAAATTACAAAATTGGATTCAGTTTTATTATGAACACTACTCTCCAAAGTGTCAGATCTAGTCAAAAGAAAACAATATAAAAGTAGATGGATAGAAAAAAGCATAGGTTTGAAGTAGCCAAGAAGCTAGTCAACAGCTCCATGATTTCAGTTTCTGTTCCACCTAAAAGAAGAAAAGGAGGATGGGTAAAAATATCTAGAAGCTTCATCTAGAAGGGCAGATGGGAAAAGCAATCCTCAATGAAAAACAAGGCAAAGAGAAATGGTAGGATACAAATTCTAGAAGACAGAAACCTTTCTCTAGTACCATAGATCTTTAGGAGATGCTGTGGGGTAGGGTACTTGCCTAGCACATGTGGGGCCTTGGTCTCCAGCCCTAGCACCACTAAAACAACACAGCAACAACACACATGACTGGGTCTAATCTTTTAGTTGTTTTCTGACAGGGTCTCCCTAGTCCCTTGATCTTTCTTCTTTGGAAGACTTAACCTCTTTGAGGGACTCAGATCCAGAGATGAGTAGGTTTATGACCATGATATACTGTATAAATGTATGAAATTGTCAAAGAACAAAAAAAAATTCTTGCACACGCCTTTAATCCTAGCACTTGGGAGGCAGAGGCAGGTGGATCTTTGTGAGTTCAAGGCCACCCTGGTCTACAGAGTGAGTTCCAGGACAGNAGCTGGAGCTATAGGAGGACCCTGTCTACAAAGAAAAGAAAAAGAAAGTATATATCATTTCACAAATTACAAAATTGGATTCAGTTTTTATCTATGAACACACTCTCCAAAGTGTCAGATCTAGTCAAAAGAAAAACACATATAAAAGTAGAATGGATAGAAAAAAGCTATCAGGTTTGAAGTAGCCAAGAAGCTAGTCAACAGCTCCATGATTTCAGTTTCTGTTCCACCTAAAAGAAGAAAAGGAGGATGGGTAAAAATATCTAGAAGCTTCATCTAGAAGGGCAGATGGGAAAAGCAATCCTCAATGAAAAACAAGGCAAAGAGAAATGGTAGGATACAAATTCTAGAAGACAGAAACCTTTCTCTAGTACCATAGATCTTTAGGAGATGCTGTGGGGTAGGGTACTTGCCTAGCACATGTGGGGCCTTGGTCTCCAGCCCTAGCACCACTAAAACAACACAGCAACAACACACAGACTGGGTCTAATCTTGTTAGTTGTTTTCTGACAGGGTTCCCTCAGTCCTCTTGATCTTTCTTCTTGGAAGACTTAACCTATTCTGAGGGACTCAGATCCGAAAATGAGTGGTTTATGGCCCAGATATACTGTATGAAATGCGTTGTACAATATTCAAAGAACAAAAAAAAAATCTCTGGCACCAGACTTTACATCCTAGCACTTGGGAGGCAGAGGCAGGTGGATCTTTGTGAGTTCAAGGCCACCCTGGTCTACAGAGTGAGTTCCAGGACAGCTGGGGCTACAGGGAGACCCTGTCTCAAAAAGATACAAAAAAAAAAAATTCTTTAAAATTGTATGACAAGGGCTGGAGAGATGGCTCAGCAGTCAAGAGGATTTGCTGCTCTTACATACAGAGACCCAGGGTTTAATCCCTAGTACCTACATGGCAGCTAATAACCATCCGAAATTCCAGTTCCAGGGGAACCCAACACCCTCTCTGACTTCTGTGGGCACTGCATGACACAGGGTGCACTTATATACATGCAAGCAATACATTCATACACATAAAATAAAGTAATAAAATATTTAAAAGTTGTGTGATTCTCTCATCTGATTTTAAATGCTCAGAGCAAAATTCATACTGTTTAGTTTAACATGAATTTAAACTCAATATATTGAGCTATCAGTCTAATTACCCTAATCAAGGAAAGCTGAAGAAAAAGGATCCTAAAATTGTAAAAGCTACCATTATGCTGTCTCTTTTTTAAAACTTAGAAGACAATTTCCCTAATAACCACATTGTGTAAGGATTATATAAACCTTTCTTTGGTTATTATTGCATCAATTTTCATTTTACAGTTAAATTTTACTTAATGAATCATTATTTATGTTGGTTTGACATAATTTTGTGTATATTGAGGAGTCATAATGGGAACTCTTCAATTTAATAAAATTTAAGACTAAAGAGAAAAAATAAAAATACATACAAAAAGATAAAAGATGCTAGAGTTTCTTGGCTTTCCTTATTTGCTCAAACTATTTTTGTGTGCATATGTGTGTGTGTCTGTTTAGGAGAGATACATGTGTATGCAAGTATGTTCCCCTGTGTAAGTGTGTACAGATGCCAGACACTGGATGTCTTCCTCTGTGTGCTGGATAGCTTTAGTGTCAACTTGACACACCTGGGTGAGGGAGCCTCAATTGGGGAATTGGCTCCATTGGACTGGCCTGTGGCCACATCTGTGGAGTATTGTCTTGATTGTTGGGCAATGTGGGAGGGCCCAGACCATTAATAGGTGGTGCCACCTCTGGGCAGGTTGTTGTGTACCTTATAAGAGGGGAGGCTGGGCATGGGCCAGGTGAGCAAGCCAGCAAGCAGCACTCCTCCATGGCCTGTGCTTCAGCTCCTGCCTCCAGGTTCCTGCCCTGAGTTCCTGCGTTGGGCTCCCTAAGTGATGAACTGTGACCCAGGAGATGTAAGTTGAATAAACCCTTTCCTCCCCAAGTTGGTGTTAGTCAGAGTGTTTTGTCACAGCAATGGAAGAAAAACCAGAACAGAAATTGGTACCGAGTGGGGTATTGCTGTGACAGACCTGACCTTGGTGTTTTGGGGAAGGATTGTGGAAGCATTTGGAACTTTGGGCTAGAAAAATCACTGAATGCCTAAAGATCATGGCTGTGGAACTTGGAACAGTTTTGCTGAAATAGTTGTAGACAGTGGAGGCCTGGCTTGTGAGGTTTCTAGTTTCAAAGGGAAGCAGAGATCATCAGGACTGTGCAATCTATGGGCTCTGGTCAGCTGGGGCTGAAGAATCCGCTGTTAAGTAACAAGAGACCAGAACCTGAAATGAATCCTTTGCTTTACTGGGACAATTGATGCTGGTTAGCTGGGGCTGAAAAATCAGCTGTAAGTAACAAGAGACCAGCATCACTGTGGTGAAATCTTCTGGGAAGAATTTCTTCACGTTCAGCACACACAAGGTATGTTCCAGAAGAGGCCTAAGCCTCCATCTCAAGCCAGAAGCAGGACTTGGTAGCGTGTAAGAGTCTCTTATACGTTCTGGTGTTGAAATTTGAGGGGTTCACAGAGAGCAGCCAAGGCTTGGCACTGTGAGAGGTCAGGAAAGACCATTGGTGGAAGTGCACCTTGGTTGCAGTGAAGACCCCAGGATTGCAGGGTTCATGGAGAGAAGCTGAGGCTTTGCACCAGGAAAGGTCAGAAGAGGGCATTGGTAAAGGTGCTGCCTCAGTTTCAGTGGCGACCCCAGCTTTTTGGAGATGCCAGGACCGTGGGATGACCACCAAGAGCAGCGGCAGGTGTGGAATGGAGTCGGCCTGGGCCTGCGAGATGAGCTGTGTGTGCCACAGATGGCAGAGAAGGAGAAGGGGAGCTGCCGAAAACCTTTGGAGCCCCAGAAATCATGAGGCATTCCCAGATGTCCAGCTTGAGCTACTTTGCTGGACTTAGGTTTGTTGGTGTGCCTGTTCTTCCCTTTGAAATAAGACAGTAACTTGTTTTGGATTTTAGCAGCTCACAGTTAAGAGACTTTCAACAGACTGTGAACTTTATTGTTTGGACATTTTTAAGGACTGTGGGGGCTTTTAAGGTTGTTCTTTCTTAGGTTGTGATTAATGTTAAAATCATACTTTGGGGATAAGAATGGAAAGTGGTGTTTAATGATGTGTTTTGTGTGTCAGTTGACAAGGGGTCATTGTGCTGGATGAGCTTTAAGCATTAACTTGACACCACTGGGTTGGGGAGGCCTCAATTGGGTGGGGGGGGGGGATTGGCTCCATTGGATCTGGACCGTGGCGCAACATCTGTGGAGTATGTGGGGTCTTGATGTGTGGGCAATGTGGGATGGCCCAGCCATAATGAGGTGGCGCCACCTCTGGGCAGGTTGTCTTGTATGTGTATAAGAGGCATGCTGGGCATGGGCCCAGGGAGCAAGCCAGTAAGCAGCATTCCTCCATTGGCCTGTCTTCAGTTCTGCTCCAGGTTCCTGCCCTGAGTTCCTGCCTTGGGCTCCCTAAGTGATGAACTGTGACACTGTGACCCAGGAGATAAGCTGAATAAACCCTTCCTCCCAAGTTGGTGTTGGTCAGAGCTGTTTTGTCACAGCAATGGAAGACAAACTAGAACACTCTGTCAGCTCTCCACCTTAGTTTTTGGATCAGGGTCCTCACTAAGTACGTTGTTTGGCCTATAACTATGTAAATCTGGCTGGCGGACAGCGAGCTCCAGGATCTTTTGCTGACCATGCCCCTTCCAGCCTCTTAGGGGTTATAGGTACACACTCCCATGCCTAGCTTTTACACTGGTGCTGGGGATCAGACTTCGATTGTACCTCACACATCAAGCATTTTACCCACTAAGCCATCTTTCCAGCCCCTCCAAAAACTATTCTCAAAAGACTATATAAATATAAACTATATATTTATGAAATGAAGGTGAAACAAATCTCACATTTCAGGTAATTTTAAAGATAAAAATCTAAAACAGAAAAGTCAGTAATTCAAACTGCAAGCTCTGGTTGTTTAAGGCTGTAGTTTGAGGCTTAACTAGAGTGCTTACTCAAGCAACCTCATCTATCACATCAAACGATTCTTTTTTTTTTTTTTTCTTTTTGAGACAAGGTCTCCCTGGAGCCTCAGGCTGTCCTGGAACTCACTCTGTAGACCAGGCTGGCCTTGAACTCACAAAGATCCGCCTGCCTCTGCCTCCCAAGTGCTAGGATTAAAGGCGTGCGCCACCACGCCCTGCACATCAAACGATTCTTAACTCATGCTCAAAGTTCATATTGAAATATCCTTAATAAACAATCATTAAAAAAAAAACAATATAGGGACTGGAGAGATGGTTCAGTGGTTAAGAACACTGGATCCTCTTGCAGAGGACCCAGGTTCAATTCCCAGCACCCACAAGGCAGATAACAGTCGTCAGTAACTCCAGTTGCAGGGGAATCTGATGCCCTCTTCTGACCTAGGTAGGCACTGTGCAACATGGGTGCACTTTCACACATGCTGGCAATACACTCATACACAAGTAATTAAAAAAATATATTTTTAGAAAGCAAAAAAATTTAAAAAGCCCAATATAGTCTATACCTGCCCCTTGATCATGGTTTTGCTCTCCAAACTTTTAGTTAGTTATAGTCAACCATGGCCAAAAATACTTGGTAAAAAATTCAGTTGTGCATTGTTTGAGTAGAATGTTATAGTCATAATGTCTAAACATATTAGAAAGTTGGACTGCATTGTACTGAGAGTATCATGAAGACTCTGTCCTGGTAGGAATGTGAGTCTTCCCCTTGTCCAACAGATCCATACTCTATGCTGCCCACTTGCTTTACTTAATAGCCACAGCAGATCTCAAATTGTCGAATTATCAGTGGCTGTGCTCAACTTATTTTACTTAATAATGACCCTGAAGTGCCACTGTAGTAATGCTAGCTGTTCAGATATATCAGAGAAAAGTTATAAAATACTCCTAGCAAAAAGGTGAAAGTTCTTGACTTAATATGAAAGAAAAAATATATATGCTGGGGCTGGAGAGATAGCCTAGCGGTGAAGAGCCAACTGCTCTTGCAGAGGACCTGGGTTCGATCCCCAGCACCCACATGGCAGCTAAGAACCATCCGTAAATCCAATTCCAGGAGAACTCCAGTTCCAGGGGAATCCAAGACCCTCTTCTGACCTCTGCGGCACTGCACGACACGGGTGCACAAACCTACATGCAGACAGTACATTCATACACATACAAAAATAAATAAAATTTTAAAAAAAGGAAGTATTGGAGCTGGAGAGATAGCCTAGCGGTTAAGAGCACCGATTGCTCTTGCAGGGGACCCAGGTTCAATCTCCAGCACCCACATGGTGGCTAAGAACGGTCTGTAACTCCAATTCCAGGAAGGTCTCCAGTTCCAGGGGAATCCGAGACCCTCTTCTGACCTCCAAGGCATTGCACAAACCTACACTGTAGACAGTACACTCATACACATAAATAAATAAATAAATAAATAAATAAATAAGTAAATAAATAAATAAATAAATAAATAAATGTGTGTACACACACACACACACACACACACACACACACACACACACTAAGGTTCCTAAGACCGACTATGAAAACAAATTTATTCATGAAGTGTGGAGAAGGAAAAAATACACCAGGTTTGCTGTTGCACTGCAAACAGAAAATCATGATGTATGATAAATCCTTGTTAAAACAGAAAATGCAGGGGCTGGAGAGATGGCCTAGCAGTTAAGAGCGCCGACCGCTCTTGCAGAGGACCCGTGTTTGATCCCCAGCACCCACATGGCGGCTGAGAACGGTCTGTAAATCCAATTCCAGGAGAACTCCAGTTCCAGGGGAATCCAACACCCTCTTCTGACGTCCGCAGCATTGCAAGACACGGGTGCACAAACCTACATGCAGACAGTACATTCATACACATAAATAAATAAAATTTAGTTCAAAGCCAGCCTGCTCTACAGAGTGAGTTCCAGGACAGCTGGGGCTACAGGGAGACCTTGTCTTGAAAAGACCAAAAATAAATAAATAAAATAAATAAATAAATAAATAAATAAATAAATAAATAAATTTTTAAAAAAGCAGAAAATGCATTAATCTAATGAATGTATCTATTTTTAAAGGGTTTTGGGTTTTTTTTTGTCTTTTTGAGACAAGGTCTCCCTGTAGCCCCAGCTGTCCTAGAACTCACTCTGTAGACCAGGCTGGCCTTGAACTCACAGAAATCCCCCTACCTCTGCCTCCTGAGTGCTGGGATTAAAGGTGTGCACCACCATACCCGGCTTAAAGACGGTTCTTAGCAGACATGTGGGTGCTGGGAATCAAACCGGGGTCCTCTGCAAGAGCAGCTGGTGCTCCTAACTGAGCCATCTCTCCAGCAGGAAATATTTAAAAAAAAAAATAAGTTTCACAAAGATGATGAAAGCCATGTTGGAAAAATGCTTTGCTGCTTTGCAAAAGTGTAAGGACAAAAAAACATTTAAGAATGACAGGCACCTAAATTAAAATAACATGAATAACCAACAATTTAAAAGATGCATAGACTTGTTTCTTTCAACTTCTCCAAACTAAATATCCCTATAACATTTTTAGATTAATAGAAAGGCAGTAAAATCCCTGTAAGTGGAAAAATGGCTGATTTACTGGGTTGCTAAGAATACAGAAATAAAACAGTGATGGGAAATCTGATTATTATCATAGTTCTACAGAGGAAAGCAATCCAGGTCTAAGCTCAACCTAACAACAGAAAGTAGTTAATGTATGTGAGTTCCTACTGACAATACTAGCCAAACCTAGTGTAACAGGCAAAGAGAATGGAGCATCCTAGAGACAGTACCAGACACAGAATACACTCTCCCTTCAGTCCTAAAATTTCTCCTTCTCTTCCTGGAGCATTGAGAAAAAATGGGTAGCAGAGGATGCGTCAGGGTAGTGTTTTCTAGAGGCAAGTTTAACATGCAGAAAATACACCCTGCCCAAGAAGCCATTTCCTGGATGGTCCAGTGATACTAAATAGTTTGTCGTGTTGAGGCACCACATGCTTGTCCTAGGGAAATTCATTCCCTGCTTTGGGCAGCATCATTAAAAACCCTAATTAAACCATGGAGAGAAAACTACTACTGTAAATGCTTTGAAAATTGAATTGTTATTGAAACCATAGCTCATGTCAGAAGTTATATGAAATAGAAAATGGATCAAAGCTAGACACAGTAACACACACACACTTGTAATTTCAGCACTTGGGATGTGGAGGCAAAAGTTCAGGTTCAGCAATGACTAGAGTTTGAAGCTAGCCTGGGCTACATGAGACCCTGTCAAATACATAAGTTAATATATATACATGTATTAATACATCTCTCAACTCTTACCAGAGAACTTCCTAATGCAACAAATAGTGATTAACCAGAGACCCACAACTGGCCAATGTGCAGAGTACTTAGCCCTGAATAGGACACTCAAACTTCCATCTTCCCAAACTCAAGGATCATTGCAGAAAAGGGGGTAGAAAGATTTTAAGAGCCAGAAATGGTAGATGACAAAAAGGAACAGAGTCTTCCAAACATCTGGACACTTATTCATATGAACTCACAGCAACGGTAACAACATGTATAAGTCCCACGTAAGCTCAAGACAGAAAAAATCCCACCACAAAAGTGGGGAAGTAGTGAAGAAATCTCAACCCTAGCTGAGGAACTATTGGCATCTGGAAGGGGAAGAGCCAGTCTTCTTTAAAATGTGACCCTGGGTAAGTTAGCCAGGCTCCACACTGATGGACCCACCCTTGACAGGCATTTGGGGCACAAATTAGACTCTACAGGGACATATCTAAGTACAATTTTGGGCAGAGGATAGTAAGGGGATACAGACTGGGAAAGGATGACTAAATACAATCAAAATACACTATATGAAATTTATAAAAATCAATAAAAACTTCAATACATAAAATTGTGTTATGAAAAACTTTTAGTATAGCAAGGCATCAAAACATTAAGCAATATTTCTAAAAGAAAAATTATTAAATTGAAAAACATGCCTTCTATTTTTAATAAGTTAGGAAAACACATTTGTTAGCTTATTTATAGCGAGTTTTCTAACAACAACTTAAGAGAATGGAATCACTCCCTCTGGCAGCTATAATAATTTTACATATTGTGAGTGATTTGTTACATATTATTCTGTCAGGAATATGAAGCCTTCACTAACATTTACAGTGAATCTACAACATATAAAGCATTGCACTAAACATGGACCAGGCATGGACTCTGCCTCTCTCCTTTAAAAAGCTGAGATCTGAGAATAAAACCCACAAATGCTGACAGCAACTCATATGTTCTAACCACCAGATACCACTTTTCTCCAGAACAACAAACCACACACAGCATTCAAAACATGCTTTATTTTTACCAACATTATGATTATATTCTTATGCTAAGTTATAACTAAATTGGTATCCTTTAAGTTTCAGATTATTCTGATACTTTGGTGAAAATATCTAAAAACAAATAGAACAGAGGCTTTCCACTTTGTGAAAAGCAAGTGAATAAGTAATGATCAAATCCAGTAATTAGAAGAAAAAGAAACTTTTAAGGATATCTCAATTAGAGTTTTACATGAGAAAGGCAGAAAAAAATACTTGTGGTTTACTGGCTAAAGCCATCAGTAGGAGCCTGGCTAAGGTTTTGCAATCATAGACTCACAGTCCTTACTCTTCTCTTTGCTTTTTCACAAATACAAGCTGCTATGAGCATGAGAAACTGACAAAAAAAAATTGCATCAGGCAAATAAAAAGTTGACAATCATCCTAGCAAAGTAGACAAATTACCATGTTTACTGTGATCAAGCTACCAGTGGGAACGACTACCCACAATGAATAAAAAACATATCTATTGCTTGTATTTTGGCACAGGAGTCGGAGATTATTGCTAATTACTAACACACACACACACATACTCACACACACACACACACACACATATGTTTACTAATGAATGTATGCATATAAAACAAGAATAAAATAGCAAGCTCATTATAAGCTTAGATAATAACTGGAAAAGTGTAAGTAAAATACTTGACTTAAGGTCTCAAAACACCAAATCATTACTTGGGAAATAAATTTATGATGTGTAAAGTATAAGGATAAATAAGAAAAATGAAAATTTATGCACCAATAAAAATTGGTTTGGAGAGATGGCTTAGCGGTTAAGAGCACCAACTGCTCTTGCAGAGGACCTGGGTTCGATCCCCAGCACCCACATGGTGGCTGAGAACCGTCTTTGACTCCAGTTCCAGGGGAATCTGAGACCCTCTTCTGACGTCCAAGGCATTGCACGACACGGGTGCACAAACCTACATGCCTGGCATACATGGTGGGGAAAGAGAGGGAGGGAGAGGGGGAGAGGGAGAAAGGGAGAGAGGGAGAGAGGGAGAGAGATTGATTTTCTTTCTCAAATAAGGTGGAAGGTGAGTACACACATCCAGGGTTTTCCTCTAACTTTATATTAAACACACACAGGCTTATACAATGAATACCTATGCCTGCACACACACAAATACCTATTATATTTTACATATGAAGAAATGGAAGTTCAGAAAGGTTGTAAAAAACTTTCATCATATAACTAGACAATGGCATCATGGGTAAAATCTGAAATCATTTGTATAATTCCAAAGTACTTTTCCTTTCCCTCATGCTAAAACAAGTGGAAAACAGTTTAAAAAAATAGTTAAGTCCAAATCTTATAAAGGGTCAGGTGTACTATATAGGTCTTACAAGTATATGTAATTTTTTAAAAAACTGACATTTAAGATACAAGATGATTTACATTCCAAGGAAATATTATGTGGTACACCCAAAATAAGGGAACAAGAAAGATTTTTATTAATGGAAATTATAATGAAAAAAAAAACTGTAAAGAATTGAAATGTTTCATAAAGCATTTTACCTTTTCAAAATAGCAGAGTGCCAGAGAACCAGAAAGGCCAGCATCCTAATCTTTTACAATACTGGAAAATAGGCAGAAATGTTTATTTCTGAGATACTGTCTTAAATTTAAATTTTTTTTAAGTCAGGAGCACATATTTTACATTCATTACAACTATATGAGAAATATACATCATTTTTAAAACAAGATAAATTTAAAGTAATATATTCTATTCTCTAAGTTGCTTAACTTCATAAAAATTGTTTTTGAACTTCTGAGCACTTATGTGACTCCTTTATGACATGTGTTATTTTGCAAATATTCTTTCTCATTTCTGCTACTCTACTGAATGAACTGATTTAGAATTCGAGACCCTAGCTTCTCAGAAACATGGAATGAATTGTACTCTTTTTGGGGGGGGTGGGAGGTCTTTTTGAGACAGAGTCTCCCTTTAGTCCCAGCTGGCCTGGAGCTCACTCTGTAGACCAGGCTGGCCTTCAACTCAGAGATCCGCCTGCCTCTGTCTCCCAAGTTCTAGGATTAAAGGCATGCACCACCACACCCAGCTGAACTGTACTCTTATGCTACAGTACTAACTCTCCATCTGATCAAAATCAAAGACCAAGCAATTAAGTTCCAACCTTTGTTAGAACCCGTCATAGGGTAAGAATCTAAAAGAACTGATCCCTACATAAGTATCAAGGAGAGAAGTTAGGCTGCCAACATACAAATACACAGTGAAATAAGGACACAAAGGCAAAAGGTTTCAAGAAAACCAAACCTCAGCCGGGCGTGGTGGCGCACGCCTTTAATCCTAGCACTTGGGAGGCAGAGGCAGGTGGATCTTTGAGAGTTCAAGGCCAGCCTGGTCTACAAAGTGAGTTCCAGGGCAGCTGGGGCTACGGGGAGACCCTGTCTCGAAAAGACCAAAAAAAAAAAAAAAAAAAAAAAAGAAAACCAAACCTCTAATAATACCTGAATCTTAAATTTCCAGCCTCCAGAACTGTAAGAAAATACATTTCTGGTGTATATGCCACATATATTGTTAGAGCAGCTCTAACAGACTAATACAATCAGAAGACATTTATTTAAAATAATTATATTAATATATTGAGTAACTATAGAAGTTTATGCAAATACGATATTTCATTGCCTTTATCATTTTATACACATAATAACTTAAAAAATGATTAAATTGGTAACACCTGTATTACAAATCATAAAACACTGGCTGAACTGCAAGTTTAGATATTAACAGTTCACTGACAAACTACTAGGAAGATAAATTTACACATGCAGAAATGCAGTGATTCTTGGAATAACTGAGGAACAAATTCTCTGTACTTTATTGAGGACTCACTTTTTAAACTAATTATTACATAAAATGATTGACTTGAAGGTTCCATTAGAATTCCTAAGCCACGTGTTAAGTTCTTATTATGTACTGTCTTATGAACTTAAATTATTTCATTCATTTGTGTTCATTCTGATTTAGCTTCTGATTCCAAGATAACAAAAAAAAAAGAATGTGCTAAATTTTCAGTAACTAGAATCTTAGAAACATAATAGTTTTTTCAGTAATATCAAAGGTTCCTTCCAAAAAGATTTATATATGAAAAACTTGTTAAAATATAATAAGACTATTAATAAGGAAACTACCTGGAAAACTTTAAGTCTAAGACTCAACTCAGGGAATCTAAAAACAAAACCCGAGTCATAGGTTTTACTTGTTACTATCACATTATAAAAAAAAAAAAAGTTGGGGCTGGAGAGATGGCCTAGCAGTTAAGAGCACCGATTGCTCTTGTAGAGGACCTGGGTTCGATCCCCAGCACCCACATGGCGGCTGAGAACCATCTTTAGCTCCAGTTCCAGGGGAATCCAACACCCTCTTCTAACCTCCACGGCATTGCGCAACACGGGTGCACAAACCTGCATGCAGACAGTACATTCATATACATAAAAATAAATAAATAAATAAAATTTAATTTAAAAAAAGTTGTAACCAGAAATAAGAATTACATAAGAATATTTATTTTCCTTTTAAAACCATGTTCATTACCAAAAAAAAGGCTGGGCATGGTGGTACACCCCTTTAATCCCAGCACTTGGGAGGCAGAGGCAGGCAGATCTTTGTGAGTTCAAGGCCAGCCTGGTCTACAGAGCAAGTTTCAGGCCAGCTGGGAGACCCTGTCTCAAAAATACCAAAAAACAAAAAAAAAACAAAACAAACAAAAAACAAAAAAAAAACTATATTCATGAATATATTTTAACAAAAATAAGATGTACTGTACAGTGAACATTGCTTGTGCCAAACATCACTTTTAATGGTTTTGATATATTATATTATTTAATGCAGCTTACATCTTACATTTCATACTTAAAAAGTTATAAACACTAGTATGTTTCAAATTCAGAAATAATTGTTGCTTGTGGGCATATGTGATCTGAGCTTAGCCATGTGTATGAGCTAACATTCCAGCCAGTATGTTCCAGAGTCACAAGTGAGGGTCACAGGACCTCTCTGTTTACACCCACGAGTTGGGATGATGTGATGATACAATGGTCTGGGATTGGTTGCTAGCAGGTGAGATGTCGCATTGCCTATATAAATGACATGTTCCGTTTCAATAAATTGGAATTGCACTTGGAATTGGACTCTAGCATGTGCCCTCAGGCTGTCACTGAAGTACTCCCACATGTGTACTTTCTCCATGGCCTGTTCCACCATGGAACTGATAACTTTCAACAACTGGCACTGTCAAACTTGGGGCTTAAAGGAATCCTGGAGAAATATGGGGATGCAAACCCCACAATCCTAGCAGGATATGGAGAATCTGTATTTGAGGAAGCTTCTCTTTCTAGCTGAGCCACCCAATGTGCCTTCTGGTTCTCTGCCATTGACCTTTCTTTCTCCTTCTTAATTTCTACTTTGTGCAAACATGGGATTGGTTCTCACAATTGGCTGGGTGGTGACAAAGACAAACGTGCACCAGCCACGAAATTTTTTCACTTGTGGGGGCTGTAGAAGCCAGCAGCTTCCCAGCTGTGTTGGACTACAAAGTCATCAGCCTGCACCAGGGTATATGGAAGCTAGAAGTCTCCTGGCCTGGTGTGGCTCAGAGGTTATCACCTCCCTAGCCATGGGTTTGCCCATAAAGCCATCATCAGCTTGTGGGGGTGGCCACAGAAACCAGCAATTTCCTGGCCTGGTGTGGCAAGGGAGTTATCTCCCCAGCCACAGGTTTGCTGGTTGTTCACAGGAGGGGATGGGGGGAGCAGTGGAAGCCAGCAGCTTCCCAGCTTCCTTTGAGCATGGAGTCCATCAGCTTCGTGGTTGTGTGCTAGCTACAGGACTAACCAATCTTGCAGTCATAAGGCTACAGCCTCAAGCACAGCTTGGCCTTGGGGTCATTTTTAATAATTTTTACAGGCCTGCGATGGGACTCTGGGTTCTAAAAGAAGAAGGTTAAAAACGGGCTGGAGAGATGGCCTAGCGGTTAAGAGCACCAACTGCTCTTGCAGAGGACCCAGGTTCAATCCCCAGCACCCACATGGTGGCTGAGAACTGTCTGTAACTCCAATTCCAGGAGAACTTCAGTTCCAGGGGAATCCGAGACCCTCTTCTGACCTCCGTGACATTGCACGACACAGGTGCACAAACATACATGCAGACAGTACATTCATATACATACAAAAATAAATTTTAAAAATAAATAAAATAAATAAATATGTATGTGCACTTAGTTTAAAAGTCCTAGATATCAAAATTTATTCTGCTCCTTTAAATTTGCTTCACTTTAAAGACTTTACTCAGGAGTTAACCTTAATGTGTTTCAAAACCTGTGCAGGGCAGAAAAAACCCTGGGAAAAGGAAAGGTTTTTGTTTGTTTTTTATCTTTTTGAGACAGGGTCTCCCTTTAGCCCCAGCTGCCCTGGTACTCGCTCTGCAGACCAGGCTGACCTTGAACTCTCAGAGATCTGCCTGTCTCTGCCTCCCAAGTGCTGGGATTAAAGGAAAGCTTTCTGACTTGCAGACTTCCTTAATCTCTTATGACTTTAAAGGTTTCTGTCTATTAAAGAGTCAACTATAAACAACTATGGAATGCATGCACATTTGCCCTCTAGTAACAATTCATCTTAAACCTCATATTTAAATCTACTTTGAGGGGCTAGAGAGATGGCTCAGTGGTTAAGAGCACCGACTGTTCTTGCAGAGGACCTGGGTTCGATTCCCAGCACCCACATGGCAGTTAAGAACCGTCTGTAACTCCAGTTCCAGGGGAATCAGACACCCTCTTCTGACCTCCACAGCACTGCACAACACAGGTGCACCTACTTACATGCAGACAGTACACTCATACACATAAAATAATAAATAAGAAATTAAAAATATTAAAAACATAAATCTACTTTGAACTTTCTTTTTTAAAAAAATTATTTTTATTATTTTTATGTTTATGAATGTCCTGTCTGCATGTAGGTTGGTGCACCCAAGTCGTGCAATGCTGCAGAGGTCAGAAGAGGATGTCAGATTCCCCTGGAACTGGAGTTAAAGACAGTTCTTAGCCACCATGTGGGTGCTGGGAATTGAACCCAGGTCCTCTGCAAGAACAGTTGGTGCTCTTAACCACTGAGCCATCTCTCCAGCCCCACTTTGAACTTCCTTTTAAAACTAACTTAGTGGCTGGAGAGATGGCCTAGCAGTTAAGAGCACCGACCACTCTTACTGAGGACCCGGGTTTGATCCCCAGCACTCACATGGCAGCCAAGAACCATCTGAAACTCCAATTCCAGGAGAACTCCAGTTCCAGGGGAAACCGACACCCTCTTCTGACCTCCACAGCATTGCACGACACGGGTGCACGAACCTGCATGCAGACAGTACATTCATACACATACAGAATTAAATAAAATTAAAAAAAAAAAACTAACTTAGTAACACAGGTTTTTAACTCCAGTGTTCTAGAGGCAGAGGCAGGCAGACTTCTATGGGAGTTTGAGGCCAGTCTGGTCTGCCTATGGAGTTCCAAGACAGCAGCTACAGAGAAACCTGGCTCAAGTAAACTGTCTCTTGCTAACTATTAGTTCCAATTTAATGGAGCTTTTTGGAAACAGTTTTATGTTTTTCCTTGAGTATTAAGCAATAATACAATTTGCTTTCCACAGGTCATATGTGTGTTTATATTTTAATCTCTTATGACTTTAAAGGTGCACAAACCTACATGCAGACAGTACATACACATAGAAAATAAAAAAAATTTTTAAAGCTACTTGCTTCATACTTTTGGTGTTATCAATTTTAATTGGTCTTATGTAAATTATTAATGTATGTTCACATACTGTTTGGGGTCTCTAAAAGGCTGACTCTGGGATGGAGTAGGCCCCTCTGTCCCAGACTCAGCTCTGTTAATATAATCAAACAGCTAAGGGATAAACACTGATTTTAACAAAGGTCATCATTGTTTATATTTTATTTGTCTATGTTAAAGGGAGTTAGTGGAATTACAACTGTATGATACCAATTGAACGTTTACTATATACTGCCACCTACTGGTTATACTCCCTCAACATCTGAGACAAAATCTATTCTCTGATAGGCTCTTGTGTAAAGCTCCTAGATTGTAATTTAAGGATATAAGTTAATTTCAAGAAATAATTACTTCTGAGATGCAAATCATGTCTATATTTAAATGTGTTTTATATGTAAAATTTTAACCACTGGGTAAAACATCTTTGGAGTAAACAGAGTTTTGTTCTAAGCCTAGCTAAAACATCTCTAAATTTTAAAAAGAATTGGTCATTTAAAACCTGCTAAAGCCTTTAATCCTAGCACTTGGGAGAGAGAGACAGGTGGATCTTTGTGAGTTCAACGACAGCCTGGTCTACACAATGAGTTCCAGGCCAGCTGGGACTAAAAGGAGACCCTGTCTCAAAAAGTAAAAAAAAAAAAAAAAAAAAAAAAAACTTGCTACTACAGCTTAAAGGTTGTACTTTAGAATGAGAGAATGATGTTTTTAAAATAACTGTTCCATCTTCGTATATGGAAATATTTTAGTAAAGATTTATATAGAGATAATAAGACAGTCTATATAATAATGGTCTAAAGAGGTTTGTTATGATAAGTAAAGGATAAAGCTATATAGATAAGCTTAAATTCTGTAAGTCATGGTTCAATCAAATAGTTTAAAAACAAAATATAGCTGGGCATGGTGGTGCACACCTTTAATCCTAGCACTTGGGAGGCAGAGGCAGGCAGATCTTTGTGAGTTCAAGGCCAGCCTGGTCTACAGAGCAAGTTTCAGGACAGCTGAGGCTACAGGGAGATCCTGTCTTGAAAAGACCAAAAAAAAAAAAGTATATCTGGTCAAGGTTAATTTAAAAATATTCAGTTTTTGCCTAAGCTTTATCTCCACATCAAATAGTATTTACAAGTTTAGCAAAAAATAAAATGCCTGTATTAAATAAAATTGGCTAAATATTTTCATTATAAAGAAATAGTAATATGCTTAAGCTATTGGGGTACAAAATTGTTATTAATATCTGATCTAGCCCTAACTTGTACTAAATTCCCACTGACAGTTTTAGGATTATATGTACATGAGTGTTCTCCATATTTCTCTGTGTTGTACAAATATAATCTGTGACATTTCCTTTGTCCATAAAGAATTTGGCTCAAGAAATACTTGGGTGTACCACCTTCAACCAAGAGTATACAGTTCAATAGAAAACAGTTTGGATAGGCTTAGAGGACCTTTACAACTTGGTTCCTGTCTATGGGTATGTAATGCAACCCCTGTCTTTTAAAATATTGTAGATCAAGGCTGGAGAGATACAGTTAAGAGCACCAACTGCTCTTGCAGAGGACCCGGGTTTGATCAGCACCCACATGGCGGCCGAGAACTGTCTTTAACTCCAGTTCCAGGGGAACCTGACACCCTCTTCTGACCTCCACAGCATTGCAGGACACGGATGCACAAACCTACATGCAAGACAGTACATTCATACACATAAAAAATAAATTAAATTAAAAAAATATTGTAGATCGAGTTATGAGTCTGAAAAACAAGAGACTGTTCTGTTCATGGTACAAAAAACAATAGAGGGGGGAGAGAAATATGCCTCCCTCTGAGATGCACTTTGCAGAGCACTCTCTACTCTGAACTTTTTGTCAATTTTTCAATTTTGAAATGAGAAATGATAACTCCAATCCATAAACATTGGAGCCCTCTAACAGGCCATGGCGATGCCATTAGTGCTATGACAGGGTAATGTTGGGACAATGAAAAACCCAAGCCCACTACTAACTATGGGAAAAGGGCTTGTTTTCATCTTCCCACAGGTGGAGCTCCCATCTGGGTTTCAGAAACATTCAAGATATGGACTGGTTCCAGGCCAGATGGGGCTAAACGGGCGATACCTTACTTTTGCTATCAAAAAAAAAAAAAAAAAAAAAAAAAAAAAAAAAAAAAAAGATATGGATCAGAGTCCACCAGGAGGGGAGCTGACTTGTCTAAGCATCCAGAAAGTGTGGTAACATGGACATTTGTGCCTGTCCCTTTGGATTAATGCCCTACCTCTAAATTTTGCTTTATGGTCATGTGAGACATATAACTAAGTGGAGGCTTTGATACCACCTGTGGGTTACCTTTACCAAGGAACTACTGGCTAAAGGAATCTCTAAAAGCACCTCAAAACAATGGTTATTTGCCTGTTATGTTGGGGCACACACAGAATAAAGGAAAGACCCTACTGCTGAAGACAATGAGTTGTTAGCATAAAAAGGAAAAATTGCATGGAGACCTTTCACTGCAAATGGACAATGGAACTTCATGATGCCAGAGAGCATTATGCAGATCACTAAAAGGAAATGGTCTTCAGTTACTGCAAAACTTGTAAGCTACACCTCACTTGCCTATGCAGTAGTGGCAGTCTAATATTTGTACACGCCCAAAAATCAAATTGGACCTATGGCCCACTCCTTAGGGGGGGTACCACATGATTGATACTGCAAGCCTGCCTCCCTCTAGTGGTTAAAGACGTTATAGGCCACAATAGGAAGCTATCACTGTCCCTTTGCACAAAAGGCCACAGTTCCTAAACTACAATATCATCCAAACATTTGTGTCTGTGGCCATCACGTAACTCATCATGATAGTCAATGTTTGTTTACCTGTACTTCTTGCTATCTGTGTTTTATTAGTAGAATTTTAAAAAGACCCCAGCCCATTGGAAGTAAAGCTTGGACAGACCTGAGGGTCTGACAGGTCACTTCAAAGAAAAATGGATTGTTTTACTTCTCGCCCTCTCTTGCCCCCTTCTCCAAGGACCAGAGACAACTCATTGAAGAGATGGTGCACCAGATTCTAAGGCTTGAAATGGGGGGAAGGGGGGGTGATTTGTAAGATCACAGCAAATACAGACTGGACTTTGGTTTCATCAGCATGATTGTATAATACAGGTCTTTCCAGCCAGACTTGAGACTTTGGGGCTCAACCAAATTCCCTGTGTAAAATTGGGCACAGATGTTTGCTAATTGGATTTAAATGAATATTGCTTAATTTTGATAAATGGTTTACCCTGTATCTGATTTTTGTTTTTGTTTTTGTTTTGTTTTTTTGGTCTTTTCAAGACAGGGTCTCCCTGTAGCCCCAGCTGTCCTGGAACTCACTTTGTAGACCAGGCTGGCCTTGAACTCACAAAGATCCACCTGCCTCTGCCTCCCAAGTGCTAGGATTAAAGGTATGCGCCACCACGCCCGGCCGCAGTATCTGGTTTTTATTTGGGCACCTTAAATTTGAACAGTTTATCCTACCATATGCATGGTTATTCTAAGAATTGATAAAAGAAGTAGGAGATAAAGAACATTTTTGTCTCCAATAATAGGTCATTAATGCGGGGCTGGAGAGATAGGCTAGTGGTTAAGAGCACTGACTGCTCTTGCAGAGGACCTGGGTTTGATCTCCAGCACCCACATGGCAGCTAAGAACCGTCTGTAACTCCAATTCCAGGAGAACTCCAGTTCCAGGGGAATCTGAGAACCTCTTCTGACCTCCACAGCATTGTGCGACATGGGTGCACAAACCTGCATGCAGACAGTACACTCATACACATACAAAAATAAATAAATTTTTTTTAAAAATTAAAAAAATAGGTCATTAATGTATAAAAGTAAGGACATAATCTCAAGCACCTCACACATTGTAAGCAATGAAAAATAGCTTGGTTTTATTTGCTAAATTCTGAAAGTAAACCAAAACATCCCAAATTGTTTATATTATATATTTAAAAGTATACTTTCCCACATTAACCATTAAGAAACACTAGTTCTCAAAATTTATTTTAAATTTATACTTTCTTCTGTAATTCCATTCTTTGGATCATATATGATTACCTGGCAAGCATACAGACATATTAGCACTAAGGGAATGCAACAACCTAATCCTTTAAATTTTTAATGGGATATTTATAGAAAGAAGTACATCAAAACAGAAAGATTTCCCTCTTGGTAATTATCTACTTGCCAATGGTAAGAAGAAAATATATATACTTCATATAACATTAAAACTCATTAATCAAGGGAATATCTAGTGGGACAGTTTGAAGAAATACTGAATTTTGAGTACTGAAGTACTTAGAAGACTATTTAAATTTTTACAGAAATCAACCTCTTTGTATTCTTCAATTTTAAAAGAAATTAAGTTTAAATAACAAAATGCAATAATCTTAATAATTTTGCAGAGCTGTTGAATATGGTTGATCTGCTAATGAATGACCAGCTGCAATCTCCTAAATGGCAAGAGCTTATTAGAAAAGCAATCTCAATTGCAATAAAATATAGGCAAAGTTCTCAAAACAAACTAGCTCATATGGTAAAGTCAAAATAAGAATTGTATTTTTTTTTGCTTTTAACAATGCTATAGAGTCACTGTACAATGTATTTTTAATTTAGACACCTCAATAAGATTTTTAAAATATGATGATCCTACTCTCTGAAAAGGGATTCAATAGATACTGTTAAATCAAACACAAACTTGTATCTTGTCATCTGAAAAAAAAATACTGATTTACATCCTTAATTTCCATAATCAAATAGATTTGTGATACAGTAATCAAAGTTCCAATGTACTGAGAGTTATCCAGGTAAAACTCTGTCTACATAGATCTCTCTAATAATATTTATTAATTTAAAATTTTTAGGGAATAGTAAAAATTACATTTTAATATTCAACTGTTCTGAGAAAAAATATTTTATTCTCTGAGTTGCACTTTACGTGAAAAAGTACAGTGGAAATAAATGTTAGACAACTGGAACCATAAATCCCTCTTATAAGAAAAGAATGTTTTGGCTTCATATAAAAATTAAATTTTCAAAAAGACTACATCAAAGAACTGACTGAAACAGTGAACTTCTGCTCAAAACTTCCACATGGAGAATATTGAGAAAGACTGAGAAAGAGATGAAAAGCATGTTTGGCGGAATGCATGAGCTCTGGTGGGGTGCGGGGATGGGGGGGGACACGGGTCTAGATTTGACTAAAAAATATATAAATAAATTTTAAAAATAGTCATTTAATAACTAAAAAAAATTAAATTTTCAATAATTAAGTCTGTGCTATACTTCCCCCTCCCATTATTAATCATAATATACCTTCTCCTACTGGCTCATTGGTTGATTCTCCTTTTAGACTCAGCATCCTGGAGAAGCCACTGGAAAGAGTAGAAAAAATGCCACGGATAAAATATCCTTGCTGTTCAGACTCCACTGGCCCAAGTAAATTCGGCCAAGGTCTAATAAACCTGATACTGCAATGAGGTTCTGGTTCTGAAATAGACCTGGTAAATGGAGCCTGAAGTGAGTGAGTATTCACAGGGTTTAACTTCTCTGTTGATGTTCCAAGGATCTCATTAGCAGAGGAAGACGCATTATTCCCAACCATCTCCTGCAGGACCTTTTGCTGGGGATCATCCAGGTCTCCTTTATTATTCTGCAGTCTGTCCCTTTTGCTCCCTTTCCTTGTAAATCCAGGATGTTTCTGCCACCTATAAGCACCCAGTGGCTTTTCCAGATTGGAAACATATTCATTTTTCTTCCTCTTGCTTTTGACTGGGCCACACCATGGATAAATCCTTAAATTTGTTCCTATCTCTGAATGTGTATAAACAGGTTCTGACAAAGATCTTCAATACCCTGGAGGAGAAGATGAAGTTTGCTTCTTAAAGATGTTTATCTTCCAGGACTCCATTTCTTAACAACTTCTCTAAACTAAGTTTCTCTGACTCTGCAATCTTTACCATTGGACCACACTTGTCCATGCAGTCCAAAACATTTGACTGTTTAAGCAGCTTTTGTGTGGCTTTGAACCACAGCAGATGTTGCTGCTTAAGAGCTGGTGTCATATTATTACCCTATTTTCCCAGATCTCCGAAATTTCAGCAGCACCTAAAATCTTCTTGACTGAAGTGGATTATCTTCAGAGTAGAGAAAAAGTAGTTTCCCAAAGGATTTTTATTCTGCTTACAGAGGGTGAAATTTCTGTACTAAGGTTGAAGAAATGATATTTTAAAAAAAATATGAAGTGAAAAACAGTGACAAGACCCCCACAAATACCATTATGGACCAATAGCAATTAAGTGTTCACCATACAAATGACAATGGGTTAAATACAAATTGTAAAAATAAGTTCTGAAATTGAGACTCACATTCCATAAAAAACAAAACAAAACAAAAAAACACAAATAGTTGCTTAGTAGTCTGTTCTTGAAATAACTTCTTAGAAGGTTTTAAAAATCTGCATTTCAGAAATTTAACCTTGTCAATGCTATTTACATTTTATTGTTTTTTTTTTTCTTTTTGGTTTTACACTTTTTTTGGTATTTTTGAGACAGGGTCTCCCTTTTAGTACCAAGTGTCCTGGAGCTCGCTCTGTAGACCAGGCTGGCCTTGAACCCACAGAGATTAAAGGCATGCGCCACCATGCCCGGCGCTATTTACATTTTAATCTCTTAAAAGGTTAATGCTGTCTTTTAATTTACATATAAAACCATTGACTATTCAAGAGGGCACTACGAAGGATTAGAAAGCCAAAACCTCAGGCCATTTTTAATGTAAATAGAGTACAGAGAATTTCAAAAGCATATAAATGGGTAGGAAAGGGCAGAAACCCAGAAATTGAGGACATTTATTATAAAAGCACTGCAAAGAAAAAGAAAAATTGAACCCAAAGTCTCATATATGCTAGGCAAGTGCTCTACCACTGAAATACAGCCCTAGTCCATAAAAAAGAAAATCTGGAGGCAAGTTTTTGTGGCAACTGGAAACATAGGACAGACATACTTAAATAATTTGTGGAAGAGGAAAGTTTGTTATGCAAATCTAATAGGAAGAAGTTAGCTGGAAAAATATTCTCTATTGCTTAACCAAAGTTTATTCCTTTATTCCTCTTTCTGCTTCTTAGAATTTTCAAAAAAAAAAAAAAAAAAAGCTGACTATTTAACATTTTGTAAAGCAAGTACCATATACTGAAGCAAGATCATGAGTGCCAAAGTTTTGCCTAGTTGTATTTTCTAAAACGGTCTGCCCATAAACCTATGAAAATAGGGGTTTCAAATGGAAATCCTGACAGACTTCAGACCACCAATAAAAGAGATATAGCAGGGCAATCAAAGTCACTTTGTGAGTTGCATGAAAAATGATTTCATCTGGGAAACTAAAAGCTAACCATTTATTTGTAGAATGTATACAATGAAACACAGTTCTCACACTAAGTATTTCTCTTGTTATGGTAAAAATAAAGCCATTTAATCTGTTTCTTTCAACATATTAAATTGTTCTATTACTTTCATTATCACAAATATATGAGTTCATTTTCTTTTATTTATAAAGTCTTCAAATTCAAGTATTTGTATAATAAAGAGAGGTTACTACTTGGTCTTCTTTTTGTTGGTGGTGCTGATGTTTGGTTGTTTTTTGTTTGTTTGCTTTTTCCAGTAAGGGTCTTCTTGTAGCCCCAACTGACCTGGAACTTGGTATGTAGACTAGACTGGCCTTGATCTCACAAAGATCCACCTGACTCTGACTCCCCAGTGCTGGAACTGAAGGAGTATGCCATCAAGCCCAGCTCTATTTGACTTTTTTTTTTTTTTTTTTTATTTTTTTTTTTGGTCTTTTTTGTCTTTTTGAAACAGGGTCTCCCTGTAGCTCTGGCTGTCCTGGAACTCACTCTATAGACCAGGCTGGCCTTGAACTCACAGAGATCTGCCTGCCTCTGCCTCCCAAGTGTTAGTATTAAAGGCATGCGGCACCACACCACAAAATACAAAGTTAGAGGGTCTTATAATCATAAATTTACTTATATTTAAAAAATTAGATATGTGGGCCAGGCGTGGTGGCACACACCTTTAATCCCAGCACTCAGGAGGCAGACGCAGGCAGGTCTCTGTGAGTTCAAGGCCAGCCTGGTCTACAGAGTGAGCCCCAGGCCAGCTGGGACTAAAGGGAGACTCTGTCTCAAAAAGACCCCCCCCCAAAAAAGATATGTGAATTTATACAAAAAAAAATAGACTTTATATTCTGACTTTTCTTTATGCTGCAATATATCATGCACAATGTTGCTATGTGATAGGAAATAGACCTAAATATAAAATACACAACTAGAGTGCTTCCAAAAGAAATATCAGAAAATATTTTTGTGACTTGGGAGATAAAAAAAAAATATGAAACCATGCACCCTAAAACTTTTCTTCAATAGAAGACATCATTTAAAAATTGACAAGCCAAAAATGTCAGTTAACATTCCCATTATACCAGAATATACCAAGTTCTCAATTCTTCCACAGTAAAAAGAAAAAACAAGTTTTTTTAAGCAAGTAAAAACCCTCACAAATAAAAATTAGCTGGGCAGGGTGGTACATTGCTATAGTCCCAGAACTTGAGAGGCTGAGTTAGAAAGATCATGAATACATATCTTCCACCCCTATACGGTAATTACAATGTCTGAATATAAGTGGTAGGTTGATTCTAGAGCCCGTTAAGAGATAAACATTATAACAGCACAGTTGCTTTCAGAGAAAAATAAATATAATAATAAAGTTGCTCAGTTTGCCTGCCAACTGGGGATTTGGTGTCAGCATCCATATATGAGGGAAACCATTCACCCTTTTTTTTCTGGGACTGTGTTACTTCACTTAGCATAATGGTTTTGAGTTCCATCCATTTACCTGCAAAGTTCATGACGTCATCTTTCTTTACCGCTGCATAGAACTCCATTGTGTAGATGTACCACATTTTTGTTGCACATTTTTGTTATCCAGTCATCAGTTGGGCATTTGGGTTGGTTCCTACTCTTCACTACTGTGGAGGGTTGCAATAAACATAGCTGTGCATGTATCTTTGCGGTAGGATGAGTCTTGTGGGTACATGCCCAGGAGAGGTATGACTGGGTCAGGTGGCAGGATCATTTTGAGTCTTTTTTTTTTTTTTTAATTTTATTTATTTCTATATGTGTATGAATGTACTGTCTGCATGCAGGTGTGTGCACCCATGTCATGCAATGCCGAGGAGGTCAGAAGAGGGTGTTCAATTCCCCTGGATCTGGAGTTCTCCTGGAATTGGAGTTTCAGATGGTTCTTGACCACCATGTGGGTGCTGGGGATCGAACCCGGGTCCTCTGCAAGGGCAGTCGGCGCTCTTAACCACTAGGCCATCTCTCCAGCCCCTCATTTTGAGTCTTTTAAGGATTCTCCGCACTGCTTTCCATAGTGGTTGTATGAGTTTACATTCCCACCAGCAGTAATAGGCATAATTTGGAGTAATACAAAGGGGAAGGAACAACAACGACAAAAGGACTGGGTCAAAGAACTGACTGGTACAGTTAAATTCTGCTCAAAACAACAAGCCTCTGAAGAAAAAATCCTTGAAAACAATGAGAAAAAGATGCAAGACATGTATGGCAGAATGCATAAACTGGGGTGGGGAGAGGGGTAGGGAGAGGGGAATGTATCCAAATTGGACTGAAAAATGATGTATGAAATATACAAAATGTCTATAAAAAGAACATAATTGAAAAAAAAAAAAAGAAAGATCATGAGTTCCAGGATACCCTGCACTAAATAGTAAAATAATGTTTCAAAATATTTTTAATTAATAACCAATATGAATATGGAAAATTACTTAACCTCATTAGAAATGCAAATTAAAGCCATAGGAGGTATCAGCTATCCTGGAGCTCCATATGTAGACCTCTGCCTCCAGAGTGCTGGGATTGAAGGCGTGTGCCACCACACCCAGCTAGCAAAGGATTTTTATACATAAAAAAATAGAATCAATTTCTTTTGAAACAGTTCATCTATAATGAATTGGCTGTATATGATACACATTTTGAAAAGTTGAAAAATTGTGCAATAAAACCATGGGTTTAATGTAGGAAATGGAGTTGGTGAATAGCACTCAGAAAAACTGACAATGATGAGTTTAAATAAAAAAAATAAACAGGAAACTAATGAAAATTTTAGCACCATTTTGCATGCCAACGGTTAAGAAATATGTAAGTATGAAATAAATGTAGTATGTTATCATTTTTTTCACAAACCTGGTATTTGTTTATGGAAATGGGCATCAGAAAATTATAACTTCTGAGATTTTGTGAAATGGTGATAAAATGTTATTTGAAACAGAAACAACAGCTATGCCACTACAGGTGAATGGGTATGGCTCTACACATGTGGAGAACTGAGGTGGCTGGTTTTAAGATGTATGCATTTTGAGCATTCTTGTGTGTTCAGTTGTATATAGTTTTGTTCCTCACATATATGGCATATAAGGCAACATAAAATTCAGAGTACCCAAATTATTTCTTTCTATCATTGAATAATACAAATCCTTGCATTCAAGACAGATAATATTATACTATACACAACTGCACCTTTTCTTTTGCATATAGCTGATATGGAAAAAGAAAAGGAAAAAAACAAACAAAAACTCAAGCGATCCTATTGTTGTAAGAACGATAAAAGCAGAAGGAAGTGACTTTTGTCCTTATTAAATTCCAATCTTTAGTTTTTTTTTTTTTTTTTTCTGGCAGTACTGTGGATTGAACTCAGGATTATACAAATGCTATTCAAAGGTTCTACAACTGAACTATATTTCCAACTCTATTTTTTATTTATTTTGAGACAGGGTCTTGCTAAATTCTCCAGTCTAGCCTTGAAGTCATTCTGTAACTCAGGCAGCCCTTGATCTTGGAATCATCCTGCCTCAGCCTCCAGAGTAGTTGGGATTAGAGACCTGAACCACCAGGCCTAGGTTTAATTCAAATTTATTTATTTTTCTTTTCTTTATTCTTTCTTTATCAGAATAAGAAATAAAGAACCAAACTCATGATATACCACAAAGGACCAACCCCTAAAAAAAAGTGAGTTCCAGACCAGCTGGGGCTACAGGAAGTCTCTGTCTCAAAAAGAGCACCCCCTCACCCACAACAAAAAAGAAAAAAAATTATCAAAATTTAGTGACAAAACAAAAACACTTGCTTGAAATCATCTGTAACACTGTGTATATATATCACATGGAGACCCATGTAATGCTTCCAATAGTATGCTACTTTAAAAAAATCAAAAATACAATAATCCTACCCAAATCTGTTCTTTGGAGACTACAAAGAATATCTATCTCATATAAGCAAAGTGCAATTTAAAATGTGATGATCAGACTGGAGTTTATGTACCACTCCACATCTACCAATGCGTGTGATGAGGTTGTCCTATAACCCCAGAGAGTAAAGGCTAGGATTAAAGGTGTGTTCATTCACACCAGGCAAATAACAGCATTTTATGTGGAAGGAAAGGAACTGGATGCTAATGAATATCAATAGAAAGTAACCAAACAAATCATAGTATACAAAAGTATACAAAATCATTTATACAAAAGGAAACACACATATAATTTATATATGCCACAAAGACACAAATTTATAAAATGATTATGTGTAGGTAGCACAGCTGAGAAATCATCTTAGATCTTTACAGTTTTAAGTTTAATCATGATTATATACTACATTCAAAATAATGGGGTGGGAACTCAAGAAATAAATTTGCATGGAAACAAGTCCAAAATATAAGGTAGAAGAATGAGATATATCATAAAAAGTAGAGCATAATCCACTTTTGTTAAAAATTATTATTAATTATGTCAACATATGCATACTGAAATAATATGCATCAAGAGTCTGTTATTTTATTTTAGGGTAGAATTATGAGTTTTTCTATATTAATTTCTGTATAAACTTTTATAACAGGCATATATATTTTTTCTGTTTTTGAAAGTGAAAGACCTCAATAAATATTACTCACAGAAATTAAAATCTACTCAGAAAAAAATAAAAGCCATAACCCTTATCTACAAAACCAAACTTAGAGCATGGAGAATGGGGCAAGTCATCAGATCAACCTTAACCAAGTCTTTCATATTACAAACAACACATACAGAGGGGAACCATTTACACTCACTTAATAAATGGCAAAAAGCCAAACACCAGCTATATCCTAATTTCCACTTTAAGATTCCAAACCCTGCATATTTAGCATTTTTCAAATTGATCTACGGATAGGGTTGAGATATTCTGATAAACAATATAGCCATGATATGAGATCTTAGTTGTCCTAGCATTATTTAGTTTAGATGTTCAATTACTTCTTGAAGTTTAAAATAATATGAGTGTCTCATAATGTCTTTACAGATTTATTTCAGCCAAGGGACATAAAGAGGAAAAAGTAAATTGTGAGTTTTCTCTGTTTACAAACAGTACGCCAGTATTTCCTATCTGAAAACACACACTGAGACAGAAATTCTATTCCACGTAGCCATAAAGTCTTTTGTGTTAGAATTCATAATAAGCTAAATTAACGGTTTTGGAATTCTGTTACTAGAAAACGGGGAAGCATACTTCATAGATCAATTCGTAAAAAAGCTTTAAAACAGGACTTATGTCTACTAGCCAGAAGACGTCTTTCAAAAATACAAAGTACTTGTTTATATAAAGCTAAATAATAACAAAACATCCCCTTCCCATCTCCTATCACTAGAGCACATCTGCTTCCCAATAGAAAGCTTCCTGTGGCAAAAACTACCTCCCTTTTAAGAATTAGAACTAAAGGGCATACCTGACACAAACACAATTGCCTGTCACTGAAGAGGCCAAGATATGTAAGGACAAACATTGCTTTTTAAAAAGACAAGAACTGGAACCCATGACTTTTTAAAATAAAACATTTTAAAATAAAAACAAACCTAGATTAACTTGTAAAGCCCAAACTGTCATCTTTTATTACTCTCCTCCGGAAAGACTTCTACTGTTCCACTAGTTTCTAATTACATCTTCTCTTACTTCCAATCTCTAAATACTGGGAGATTTTCAAAGCTGGGTCCTTGGCACCCTCAGTCTATATCCTTGCCTTGCACAATATCATTTATTTTTTTTTAAATAATTCTTTTTTTAATTTATTATTTTTTTAATTTTTATTTATTTCTGTATGTATATGAATGTACTGTCTGCATGAAGGTTTGTGCACCCGTGTCGTGCAATGCCGCAGAGGTCAGAAGGGGGTGTCGGATTCCCCTGGAACTGGAGTTCTGGAATGGGATTTTCAGACGGTTCTCGGCCGCCATGTGGGTGCTGGGGATCGAACCCGGGTCCTCTGTAAGAGCGGTCTGTGCTCTTAACTGCTAGGCCATCTCTCCAGCCCCACATAATATCATTTATAACCACCACATTTATTTATATTGCCAATTCAAACCTTGTATTGTGCAATGTACTTTAAAATATATTCAAATTGGGGCTGGAGAGATAGCTCGGCGGTAAGGAGCACTGACTGCTCTTGCAGAGGACCCAGGTTTGATTCCCAGTGCCCACATGGCGGCTAAGAACCGTCTTTAACTCCAGTTCCAGGGGAATCCAACGCCCTCTTCTGAACCTCCGCAGCATTGCATGACATGGGTGCACCAACCTACATGCAGACAGTACACTGATACACATAAATATATTCAAATTAATATTTTCTGATCATCTTCAGTTCAAATGTATAAAATCTAACATGTAATCTTGCTTTTACAATCTGTTTTTGTTCTAGCACCACATCTATCCAGCTCTGCAGCCCCCAAAGTTAGAGATTTATTTCTCTCCCAATTCAGTCTTTTTTTTTTTTTTTTTTTTTTTTTTTTTTTTTTTTTTTTTTTTTT
>VZQC01008495.1:676146-693940 GCA_009823505.1 Rhizomys pruinosus | reverse complement strand
AAAAAAAAAAAAGAAAGGTTGAACATCTATAAATTCATAACCCTAAATTTAACCCATGTTACATAGGTTCCATTTAACATGCTATCCAGTTGGAAATGAGATAACCTTATTAGATTATAAGCCTAGACAGACTTTATTAAGTATAACTCAAGAGC
The DNA here is from genome assembly GCA_009823505.1 of Rhizomys pruinosus. Lineage (NCBI taxonomy): Eukaryota > Metazoa > Chordata > Mammalia > Rodentia > Spalacidae > Rhizomys > Rhizomys pruinosus. The sequence goes on along the minus strand of VZQC01008495.1, from coordinate 693,785 downwards.
ATCTTTTCTTTTCAATAAATATCTATTCAAATGGGTGTTTATTTGATTTTATCTTTTGGATTAGCTTTCAAGTATCTTCTATGACCTATTCAAAGCTTAGCGAAAAGATAGGAAAAAAAGATTCCACGTAAATGGGATGAGGAAACAATCAGGCAGTACTATCCTAATATCTGAGAAAATAAATTTCAAACTAAAATTAATCAGAAGAGATAGAGGACACTTCATTCTGATCAAGGAAACAATCAAGAAGACATAATCTTAAGCATACATGCACCAAACTGATCCACCCCATTTCATAAAAAGCATAGCACTGGACTTCATATCACAGAATAGCTCCAACTGAGTAATAGGTGATTTCAATACCCTATTTTCTCGAATAATGGATCACTGGGACAAAAATAACATTATACATCAAATGAACCTAACATATCTACAGAATATTCCTCCAAAACACGAAGAACATACGTTCTACTCAGCAGGCCATTGAAGTTTCTCTAAAATAGATCACTCACTGAGACACAAAACAAGTGTCAACAAATACAGAAATGTTAAAAATAACTCCATGTATTCTAACTGACCACAATGCAATAAAGCTTAAAATCAACAGCAAAAGAATTTCTAGCAATTACATGAACTCATGGAGATTAAACAACACAATACTGAATGATTAAGTGAAAATGAAAAGACAACAAAGCCTCTAGGACACATAAAAAGCAGTCCTAAGAGGGAAATTTATACCTGTAAGTGTCTAGATTAAAAAACCATAAAGGGCTGGGCATGATGGCGCAAGCCTTTAATCCAAGACGGATCTCTGTGAGTTCAAGGCCAGCCTGGTCTACACAGGGAGTTCCAGGACAGCTGGGGCCACAGGTAGACCCTGTCTCAAAAAGACCAAAAAAAAAAAAAAAAAAAAAAATCATAAGGAAAACAAATAAATGACTGAGTGATACTTGGAAAAACAATAACAAACCAACCTAAATTCAGCAGATTGAAAGAAATAATAGTAATCAGAGCAGAAATTAGAAACAAAGGAAACATACAAAGAATCAATGAATCTAAAAGTTCTTTGAAAAGATAAATAGACCCTTAGGCCAATTAAACAGATCCAAATAAACAGAATCAGAAATAAAGAAATAGGTACCAAAGAAATTCAAAACATTGTAAGGGAACACTTTAAAAGCCTATATTCCATTATGTTAGGAAGCCTAAAAGAAATTCACCCAAATTATCAAATTTAAACCAAAAAGACATCAACAACCTCAACCCATAACAAATAAGGAGTTTAAAATAGTAATAAAAAACTTTTTGACTGTAAAAAGCCAAGGTCCAGATTAATTCAGAGCATAATTCTACCAAGACTTTCAAAGAACTACAACCAATACTTCCTAAATTATTCAGACAAATGAAAACAGAAGGAACACTTCCAAATCCCTTCTATGAAGCCAGGATTTCTCTAACATCAAAACCAGATAAAGACAGAACAAAGAATACTACAGGCCAATATCCTTGATGAATATAGATGCAAAAAGTATCAATAAAATACTTGTAAATAAAATATAGGCCTACACTCACCACAATCCAGCTGGCTTTATCTAGGAGATACAGGAATTTTTCAACACAGGTACGTCAGTAAATGTAATGAGTCATATAAATGGACTTAAAGACAAAAATCACATGGTCATCTCACATATAGAAAAGACTTCTGGCAAAATCTAATATGCTTTCATGATAAAAGTCCTAAAAACTAGGACTGGAGGGAACATATCTCAACATAATAAAGGGTATATTTGATAAAAACACAGCCGACATCTCCCTACATGTAAAAACCTTGAAGAAATACCATTAAAATCAGAAAGAAGACAGGATTGTCCACTATCCCCACTCCTTTTAAATTCCAAATAAGCAAACTTATACTATGTGAAGCTTTGGTAGCAAATATTATGGAAAGATATCACTTAATTTTTTTGCTCAATTTCCTTTGGGTGGAGATATATTCTCTGCAGGCTTCAATTTTGTTTTCCTCCTCCAAGGCATAAAACATACATATAATAAAGTCTATATACCTAAATATACAGTTCAATGACTTCTCATGTATGTTTTCGTATACCAGAAAACTTCTTCACATTCTCTTCTAAACTAATGGAAATGCTGGCTCTTAGCAACTCAAATCTAGGCTCCTGCACCCATTTTCCCCCAAATTGGGAGGGTATTATTACTATTTTCACTTCTGTTATAATTTAATTTTACTTATTTTAAAAATTAATATAAATAAAATTATACAGTATTTTTTTGTCTTGCTTCTTTTGATCATCACTGTATCAGTGAGATTTACCCACACCATTGTATATACTAATATCAAAATGCCTATACCTAGCTGAGAACATAATTAAACAATATTAGAGATAGTAACCTTCAATGTCAGAAAGTATACACAGCTTTCCTGACAATCATCACAGTGTGCATTAACTAAATAAAATTTCTCAAATATCATGAAGAGACTCAAATATCTTCAATTTTATATTTATTTAAAGAGTCACATCAAAGTCCAAGTCAGACATGTGACAGTTTGACCAAAGACAGCAGAAATACATGTGAAAACCTCACAAAGATATTTGATTATAGGAAAAAAAGGCAAACTTGTAGCCAGATAATACTAGAAGAGGTAGAACCTTCACAAATCATACCTTTCAGAAAGGGGATGGAAAGGCTTCTGAAACATTGGATTCCCAGAAATACAAGACTACCTAATTATATTTACTCATAGTACTGAAATCTCTAAATCTAAAAGAGCTTTAACAAGCACTGTTGACTTTTAGCAACTCAAAATGAAGAGCTCTACTCATTTTTATACTTGTGCTTGAAAACAGAGATGATCTTAGAACAACATAAGTTTAGGGACATTAACCACATGTAGTCAAAAATCCATGTCTAACTTCTGACTTCACCAAAATTTAACTACTGCTAGCCTGTGTTGAACAAAAACCTAATCAATAACATAACTGATGAGTACAAATTTTGTATGCAACATGCATATTTGCTGAAATATTATCTACTTTTTTCTGTCATCAAAAAAAACTTTCCCACTTATTGTTCTTTCAGTGAAAAAAAATATGTTCTTTACAAATTATACTACAACTATGAGAAAGCCATCTCTTAACAAAAGCTATATAAACCACTGATAAACCTCAAAAACAAAGATAATCTCAAATTGCTTAATTTCTCAGACTATTCACAACCATTGCTAATACACTGCTCTTCTTTTTTTTTTTTTTTTTTTTTTGCCGTCTTTCGAGACAGGGTCTCCCTGTATGCCCCGCTGTCCATGGACGCTCACTCTGTAGACCAGGCTGGGCCTTAGACTCACAAAGATCCATTCGCCTCTGCCTCCCAAGTGCTAGGATAAAGGCGTGGTCGCCACCACGCCCAGCTATCTTCATCTTATTTTTATGAATTCTTATATTATTGCCTCTTATCAACTTCCCAGTACCAGTTCCTATTTATGTTAGCTATCATGAACCATTTAGAAGGTTATAAAGCTTACATGAGGGATATATTAGTTGATTTCTTACTCTGAGAACATACCTAAGTAAATCAACTCAGGAGAGGAAGGCTTTGTTTTGGCTCATGTTTCAAGGCTTAATTTGGGGGGACCAGAAGTGAGGCACAGACTTTGTGGCAGTGGGGAAAACACGGTGGAGCAGAGCTGCTCACCTCAAGGCAGCCAGAAGCAGAAAGTCAGATAATCTGGGGACAAGATTTATCTATTAAAGTAGAAGCCCTAGCTCTTAGTAGTTTATTAGTAATGATTCATTAATGGATTAATACACTAATAAAGTTACAGATCTCATGACCCAATCACTTTTCAAAACTTCATCAGCTTAGCCGGGCGTGGTGGTGCACGCCTTTCAATCCTGAGCACTTGGGGGAGCAGAGGCAGGGCGATCTTTTGAGTCAAGGCCAGCCTGGTCTTACAGAGTGAGTTCAGGGACAGGCTGGGGCTACAGGGAGACCCTGTCTCGAAAAGACCAAAAAAAAAAAAAAAAAAAAAAACTTCATCAGCTTGCAATGAGGCCTTTAAATCACTTAAGCCTCTGGAGAACATGCTGGCTCTATGTTTGGTTTCTTATTCTTTTTACAGATTATGAGTTGAGTTCCTTGTAATTCATTCATTAAACAGATACTTGTTGAATGAAAAATGTGTTTTAATGAACTAAAGTGGCTGAACTTTTGCTCTGCAAAAGTTTTGGTAACTTCTACAATTTCAAAGGATAACTTTTAACTAGTTTCACTTTATACATTCTTCCCCAAATGGTGTAGACCATCTCTACATGTACAAGAATCTTATATGTGGACATGAAAGGACCTCAGAAACCAAATATAGTATCTCCTCATTTGAATTCATTATGACTATTAAGTGACACAGAATTTAGCAGCACTAAGATCAAAAACACTAAACAGGTCATTCAATGAGTACAATAGACATTTTTTTAAAATCATTTTTTACTTTCTTGGAGTGGTACTTATTGAGGATAAGTAACAATAGATTTTATATTCACTCACTAACTTCAGTTATTTTGGGAAAACAGATATGGATGTAAATAACTACTCTAGTAGGTTCATTAGTGCAAAATTGTGCATGCATACAGAATACTGGGAAAACAAGTAAAGCAGAAGTTTAATATATAACTGGCCTTTCATATATATGAGTTCTGCATCTCCAGATTCAATCAACTAAGTGTTGAGAATGTACTTAGACCTACAAGGTTGCATCTGTAAGTGATCCATACAGTAAGTTGGTATAGTACACAAGAAGATGTGCAAAGATTATATGCCAAAATTATTCCAATTTTCTGTAAAGTACTTGAACACCTAAAAATTTTTGTAACCTCCAAAGAGTCTTGCAACCAACCCACACTGAATACTAATTAACTTTGAAACCTCTTAAATAACCCAAAATACAGATTCAAAGGTAATACTTTTTTTTTAATTTTTTTTTATTAATTTTTATTTATTTCTGTATGTGCATGAATGTACTGTCTGCATGCAAGTTTGTGCACCCGTGTCGTGCAATGCCGCGGAGGTCAGAAGAGGGTCTCGGGTTCCCCTGGAGCTGGAGTTCTCCTGGAATTGGAGTTTCAGACGGTTCTGGGCCGCCATGTGGGTGCTGGGGATCGAACCCGGGTCCTTTGTAAGAGCAGTCGGTGCTCTTAACCGCTAGGCCATCTCTCCAGCCCCTCAAAGGTAATACTTTTAAAGGATTTTTATTTTTATTTTTACTGTCCATCATTGGAGCATGGCAAGTGGTTATCTGGATATGTTCGACAATAAAAACAAAAATCTACATTTAAAACTTAAAATTATTCTCTATGCCAAGCAATTGTAAACTTGTTTATGTCTTATATACAAATGCACAAGGAAACAAACAAACAAAAAAAAAAAAGGAAGTGCCACTCCAACACCAAAGAGAGAGGGTGGTCCAGGAAACTGGGCTTTGACTCTTCTAAATCCCCTGTGGTGCAAGTGTGGTAGCTATGGACAACAAAATCAAGTAAGCTGTGGATCTGGTGAAAAGTTGTTTGATGTCTGTAGATAGGGAGTTTCTGAAGGAACAAATCAAAGACCAAAGAAAAATTCATAGCTGCAGCAGGAAAATAATCTGCTAAAGTCATTTTGCCAGTCCTGAGCAGCACACAGTTTGAGGCCCAGCTGCAAAATGGTTCTTCCCTAGCCACTCTATAGCCACAGGGCCCTGTATAGCCCTCTGCCTAGCCAGTCCCTATGGCTCAGGATCAATCACATCACATAGCCTTCTGTGCCCCAGACTGGCTGCTGCTGTCTAAACTGAACACTTAAAAAAGTGCTAGAAAGAAACTACCTCTGTAGTCGCTCATTTAATGGCTTGTTGAGAAAGAGATGTGAGACTAATGCATATTGTTACCTGGGTTTTCTTTCTCCAAATATTAAATTCTCAGATGCTTTCAGCTTAAAGAAATTTGCTAGTTGGAGCATAAATGTACCGTGTGCAACTTGGCAGAAGTTTAAGGAATGGTTTAAATGATGATGAGGAGCTGCTTCCAAGAGTTCTGGCCTGCTTCCTCTCAGGACTACAAAGTAGTGGTTCTTCCTGGACTTTGAGCTCTCCTTTCCTTGTCTGTGAAAAACTTTAAAGAGGCCACAGATAGACTGAAATGAGGGGACAGAGCTATCGTACAAATTGGCTATTGACATCGAAATTCAGAAAACACAATCATACTGTCCCTCTTTCCTGAACCAGCGAATGACACAAAACTATTAGTGGACAAAACAATGAGAGGTAGCTTGGACCTATGCTATCTTACCAAGTAAATTGTTTTGCTTATTGTGTATTTGTTTATAGTGTTAATGATTTTGTACAATAGAGGATTGTAACTAGTATGCTGGTATACAGATCAAAGCTTAGATATTTCTGGGCTGGAGATATGCCTCAACATTTAAGAGCACTGCCTGCTCTTGCAGAGGACCCAAGTTCAATTCCCAGCAGCCACATGGTGATTAACCACCTGTAAGATCTATGCCTGCTATGGCCTCCACAGGCATTGCGCACATGAGTGTGTTTACATACACAAAGGCAGAACACTCATACACATTAAAAATAAATTCCCCCTTCCTGTGCAGGGAGGTCTTGGAGATTCACTAGTGGGACTTCAGCCAGTGTCCAGCCTATAAAGAGGAAAGTCTGCTCATCCTTCAAAAAGAGAAGCCTGGTCTAGCAAGACCTAACTGTGTACTAGAGTGGATGGAACTGGTGATTGAAAAGCCAAAAGGAGGGGCTGGAGAGATGGCCTAGAGGTTAAGAGCACCAACTGCTCTTGCAGAGGACCTGGGTTCGATCCCCAGCACCCACATGGTGGCTGAGAACTGTCTGTAACTCCAATTCCAGGAGAACTCCAGTTCCAGGGGAATCCGACACCCTCTTCTGCTCCGTGGGTGCACAAACCTACATGCAGACAGTACATTCATACACATAAATAAATAAATAAAATTAAAAAAAAAAAAAAGAAAAGCCAAGAAGAGCCAGGGCCGATCCCCGCGCCCCACCCCCAAACAAAAATCACCAGCCAGGCGTGCCGGCAGCGCACGGCCTTTAATCCTAGCACTTTGGGAGGAGAGGCAGGCGGATCTTCGTAGAGGTTCAAGGCACAAGCTATAGGATACTACACAAAGGAGTTCCAGACAGCTTGGGAGCAAATACAGGGACGACCCTGAACTCGACGAAAGAAAAAGAAAACGAAACAAAAACAACAAACAAACAGAAAAAAATCGCCAAGTAAACCCTTGAGGGACCAGATCCTCAAACTAACCTCAAGAAACAAAAACCTTGGTTATCTGGGCTTACTGTGTGGGCCTTGTGAAGCATCCAAAAGGAAGATATAAGCCAGAAATAAATAATCAGTAAGGCTGAGAAGAATTTACTTCAAGATATAAAACTTGAGAATCCTCCAAACCTTCAAATGCCAGATGGGGACTACTCAAACATCCAACTTGTGGACTGAGCGGCTACTGATATTTCAGCCTCTTTAGAGTGTAGACTGCTGTTGTTGGACTACCCAGGCTGTGTCATGGAGGCCAGTGCAGGAAGATCAAGACAGGACACATGCTTGATGGAGCTCATTTGGGTGACCATGGAGGGGGGGGGGTGGACCCCAGTGTGGAGCATGGGGGCAGGATTGAGGGTTGTTTGGGCTTGCCAAGGAGGAACCTTCAAGCACTTCCTTGAGGAAAACATATTATCTTTTGGTGAGAGAGAGAGAGAGAGAGAGAGAGAGAGAGAGAGAGAGAGACTGGAGAGATGGCCTAGGGGTTAAGAGCACTGACTGCTCTTACAGAGGACCCGGGTTCGATTCCCAGCACCCAGCGGCTGAGAACCATCTTTAACCTCAGTTCCAGGGGAATCCGACACCCTCTTCTGACCTCCATGGCATTGCACGACACGGGTGCACAAACCTACATGCAGACAGTACACTCATACACATAAAAAAATTAATAAAATTAAAAAGAAAGAAAGAAAGACCTCCAACTCAGGTGACATGTGTATGTATATATTTATATGTGTATATATTTATGTATGTGTGTGTGTGTGTGTGTATATATATATATATATAAGCACTACAAGTTGGAGGAAAAAAAAGGAATTTCCATGTTAAAGTATCACTGTATTTTAATGCTTTTTTTGGTATCACAAGTTTCATTTATGTTACTTTGATGCTATGTGTACTCTAAAGATCAACTTAAAATAAAAAAAAAATTTTAAGCTTAAAAAAAAAATTTTTTTAATTCCCCCAATTTTTTTAAAATGCTATATGACATACCTAAAGAAATTTTAATAATTTGGCAGTCAGTGTAACCTGAAATTCAGCTGCTAAATCTTTTGAAGTAAATCCCTGTTCATTAAAGTCTTTCAACTGAACTGGTTGAATACCTTGAAAAATAGTCAGTTCTACAAAGTAAATGGACTTCCCAGTAGGAATTTCTGCATATTAATGAATATATTACTTATATCAATATAAAATTCATTAATTATAATTGTTACTTATTTTATAAGGCTTTTCTATCAAAAAACTTCAAATCAGAAAAAGTACAGTATTTTTTGTGGTTTTTATTGGTGGGGGTGGGTGCACATGCCATAACTCAATGTTAGGTCCCTTTATCTATTATTTGTTGAGACAGGATCTCTCATTAAAAACAGAGCTCCACCTGTCTCTGCCTTCTACCACCAGCACTAGAGTTATAGATACAAATCATAATGCCCTGTTTTTATGTGGGTGTTGGGAATCTGAATTCAGGTCTATATGCTTACACAGCAGTCACTTCACAAATACAGCTCCTAGTGTGGTCTTTAACATTCATTTAATAAAATTATCAGAACTTATCCTATGAACCATTTTAATAAAGAATTCTGCTACTGGCGTATGGAATTAAAATACATCAGAAGATTATCAGTCTATGCTTGTGAAGGAAAATTAATACATGTATCAACAAACAAATTTAACTTATTTCTCACTGCAGAATAACCTGAAATTGCTGGGATATTCCATCAAATGTGATCCTAATTTAAATATAGTTAGTTTTGTCATTCTATCCAATTAAGTTTACTAAAATTTGACTCTACTAAGAATCATTATTCCTTTAAAAAATAATTTCCATGATTCTCAGGTTTTTACTCAGTCTGCCTACATCTATGTGCTTTCTGCCAGGGATAATCAGATTGCCTGTAGGAAATGGAATTGTGCTCATTTTTACCCAAGAAATGATGCAAGATCTGAACTTTCCCCCAAAGCAGTGCCAGCCACTATCCAAGGCCTCCAGATTTCAGCACTTCTTCCCTCTCCTAAACCTGTCACTAGGAGATAGAATGCAAAGGAAATAGCTGTGCAGCCTCAAGTGGGGAGTACTGCATATTATATATTCATTTGCCTATTCACATAGGCAAAAAAGCAGACTAGAGACCTCAAAATTCTTACCATTTTCTTCTCTTGTAGATTCATTTCCAGTTTTAAAAGCTAAGAATGACAGATTGCATATACCACCAGTTTTATTATTGAAAAAAATTGAATCTACTTCATATTGAGAAAGCTATATATAATAACTATCCTAAGTATACAGATAGGAAAAAAAAAACATTCTATAATAACTTTTAGGTTTTTAGTATTTTATATATACTTTTTAATTTTTTTATTTATTAATATTCCACTTTCTCTCTAATGAATTTTACTTTAATATGAAGTATTTCTAACTTACAAAATCATAATCTCATGATCCTTGGTATTATCCAAAGTGCACACTGAAATATACTGACACTGTAGGGAAGGATACCAAATCTTTACAGAAGAAGAAAAAGGGTACTACTGGCAGAGAAATCTTAAAACTCTTGAGGCATATGTTTCTAACTCCCTTCACATCCCTACTCTCCAGACTCTCTTGGATAAAATTTATTCAAGCAAGTGATGCTAGCAAGTTCGACCCTTTGTTTTGTGTCCATATATCTCCTAATTCCACTCAATGTTTTAAATGATTATGAAATACATGCATTTATTTGTCTATCAAATGTTTTTAAGAATGAGAAGTGTCTTATTTCTGTAAAAATGTTTTTTTTAATCCAATGTAATAGTAAAGCCTCAAGATTTTGCTTCAATTTATTCATTCATTTCCTAGGTCATTCAAATAAATATATTTTACTTGTCTGGTAGGCATTATACACTTTCCTAGGTCCTTAGCTCTTAAGAAATACTACTATATTTTCTTTAAATGAAATAAGCAAATTCATATAGCAGTTATTATACAATCAATATGTATAAATATAACAATAAAGATTTCTTTGGAATGCAGGAAGAGAATAGGGGATGGATTATTCAAATCAGCTTGGGGAAGCTTTCATGAGAAGGTAGTGTTTGAACTGAGAGCAGACTTAGCAAACACTAACATGTAAATAATAGAAAGTTAAGTTTTGTTTTATGTGATTTCTTTTGAAAGCAGTGCTAACCAAAGTTTATTTAACAATCTATCAGTAATTCACAAACTGTTTATCAGGCATATAAAGATGAATGTACCAAACCCTGATAACAATGTGACAGAGTAATATTATGCCTGTTAAATCTAAAATTATCACAGACTAAGTTTAATATGCATAATTCATACACTGTAAGTACACTAACAAAGACCTAAAATCCTAAATCACTATCTTGCATATATTTCATTGCAGCTGGTAACAAAATTCTTCTGTGAATTTTATCAACTGCTGATTTCTTTTTAGATTTCAATGAATCAGGACACCAGTATAATTCAAAAAACTCAAAGACTGTAAGAATTAAAATATATAAGAGAGAATGTAATGAACATGATATTTTAGAAGTATAATGCCACAGGGGCTGGAGAGATGGCCTAGCGGTTAAGAGCGCCGACCGCTCTTACAGAGGACCTGGGTTCGATCCCCAGCACCCACATGGCGGCTGAGAACCGTCTGAAACTCCAATTCCAGGAGAACTCCAGCTCCAGGGGAATCCGAGACCCTCTTCTGACCTCCGCGGCGTTGCACGACACGGGTGCACAGACTTGCATGCAGACAGTACATTCATACACATACAGAAATAAATAAAATTAAAAAAAAAAAAGAAATATAATGCCACATAGAAATACTTAAGATATTGGAGATAAGGCCTCACAAATTTTAATACTTTTATCCCTCTAATTGCTCAAAATGTACTTTGGGGCAAAAAAAAAAAAAAAAACCTGGATAAAAGTTTGAATTCTCTTGATATCTACCATCAAAAAGCTAGACAATGTAGACATATATAAAGGAAATTAAATGGTCTAAAGTAAGATGAAAAATAAAATGAATACAAACTAGACTTAAACTTTTTGCTACTCATTCACCAAAGAAAAGGAAGCACAGAAAATCAGGATTTCTTAAACTCATTTTATTAGACATTTTTTTGGCAGGAAGGACTAAGGGAGGGCAGCCTGTAAACTCTAGAGAGGTTAGTGGTATTCTTGACTTCTACTATTAGATGCCAGCAGCACAGCTAGTAATGACAACCAAAACATCTCTTCAGATCCTTCTCGTACTGAGGATCACTGGTAACCAGTATAGAATACTAGTGTCAAAACTGTTTTTCTGACAGGTACCATTGGTGAGAGGGAGAATACGTATTCTCCCTCTCACCAATGGTACCTGTCAGAAAAACAGTTTTGACACTAGTATGTGTCTCTTATCTAGGTGTATTTGCAAAGTAAATGCATGGCTACTGTAGTCATGTGTGTTGAATATCCTTGATTTGAAATGCTTGCGATCAGAAGTAGTTCAGAATTATTTTTTAGATTTTGAAATATTTGTGTAGACTTTATTGTTTAAGCATCCTTAATCTGAAAAATATGAAATGCTAAAATATGAAATTCTAAAACACTTTGGAGCATTCTGTACTTCAGAGTTTTAGCTTAAGGCTATTCACCTTGTATACAGTATAAAACACATAAATGTAAATTTGAACAGAAAGATAAAAATACACAAATGTATGTGTCAACATGTTTACAACTCACAAGGGATCATCCCTTAAGGATGGACACCCCCCCCCTTTTTTTTTTAGAAAACTGGCACCTATTACACTCACAGACAGGAAATGTATTTACAGGGAAATCTGGGGACTACTAAGTCATTTGTTATATATCATGCTATTTATAAACTGGCTGTGATCACTCCAATACACGATGCAGCGGAAATGTTAAGCTCTCTGATAAAAAATAAAAGAATCCTAACACTTCCAGAAAAATACATTAACCACAATCTTAAGACTAATGACTCGGGGCTGGAGAGATAGCCTAGCGGTTAAGAGTACCGACGCTCTTGCAGAAGACCCGGGTTCGATCCCCAGCACCCACATGGCGGCTAAGAACCGTCTGTAACTCCAATTCCAGGAGAACTCCAGTCCCAGGGGAATCCAAGACCCTCTTCTGACCTCCGCGGCATTGCACAACATGGGTGCACAGACCTGCATGCAGACAGTACATTCGTACACATGCAAAAATAAAAAAAAAAAAAAAAAAAAGACTAATGACTCAGGATGAATACTCTGGTTGACTTTGGACTTCTCTTATATCTATATTTTAATGTATTCAAGAAGATGGATAAGTATCAGTGATTCTAGCAGCTTCCACAAAGTCACACAAACCCTATTTGCAAACTGACCCTACTGATGGAATGTTATTACCACAATAAACTGAGATAGATAAACAACCTAAGTAAAAAACCTTTCTTTTGACTCATAGTTTTGAAAATTTCAGCCCAATGAAGCTTCGTTGCACTGCTTTGGGCCTACAGCAGCATAGTTCATCATAGCGAGAGCATATGGTATAAAGGGCTGCTCAGTTCATGATAGTGAAGAAACGGGAGTTGGAGGCCAGTGTCCCAATATCACTTCCCAATACATAACCACCAATTATGTAACTTCCTTTTAGTAGGCCCAACCTCCAACTCCCAATAGGGCCACAGGTTTGAAACCAAACCTTCAGCACAAGGGCTTTTGGGAGGCAGTTACCCAAACTGCACCATGGAGTAAGAATTTGTTATTGCCTTCTTACATGACAGTTTTTATTAAAAATGTTTGTGTGATGCTGGGTGTGGTGGCACATGCCTTTAATTCCACCCAGCAGGAGGCAGAGGCAGGCAGATCTCTGTGAGAATGCGTCCAGCCTGGTCCATAGTCTGGTCTGCATAGTGAGTTCAAGACAGACTTGGACTAGGGAGACCCTGTCCAAAAAAAAAAAAAAATGTGGGATACATCCCAGGGAACCTAAAAACTATAATTACGGCTAGTGCTGAAAATTCTTTATTTTTGCCATAATGATATAGCTGTATACTAGCAGCTTGAGGAAATACTGCTAATCTGTTGTATGTAGCAACTTGTAATTGATAATGATATAGCAGATACCTGTGTAGTCACTCCAGATATCAGAAAGAAAGCATAAATCAACACTGGAACTAAGCCATGATAATTTCTTTGGTTATTTGACTTTATTTTGGATGCTTTTAACCACTTTTATAATCAATGCCAAACTGAGAAGTCTCATCTAAAAAACAGAACTCAATAGTTTTTGAGAGGTATAAAACTGACAAATTAGGGGCTGGAGAGATGGCTCAGTGGCTGTTCTTGTAGAGGACCCAGGTCTATTCCCATTACCCACATGGCAGCTAACAACCATCTGTAGCTCCAGTTCCATGGGATCTAACTCATTCTTCTGACCTCCAAAGATATTGCATGGCACAGATGCACTTACATACAAGCAGGCAATACAATCATACACATAAAATAAAATAATAAATATTTTAAAGCCAATTTTTACTGAAGCTTTGTGCATTTCATACAAAATTTCCAATCAAGTCTAGAAAAAAAATTTTTTTTAATTTTTTTAATTTTTTTTTTTATGTGTATGAATGTACTGTCTGCATGTAGGTTTGTGCACCTGTGTCGTGCAATGCCGAGGAGGTCAGAAGAGGGTGTCGGATTCCCCTGGAGCTGGAGTTAAAGACGGTTCTCAGCTACCATGTGGGTGCTGGGGATCGAACCCGGGTCCTCTGCAAGAGCAGTCAGCACTCTTAACCCCTAGGCCATCTCTCCAGCCCCAAAATAATAAATATTTTAAATTGACAAATTAGACATAATTATTAACTTCTGTAGTTTATTTCATCACCCTAGAAAATACAATTTTGATCATACTTAAGGTAACATACATGCAATACTAAAAAGTATAATTTGCCTTCTGAATTATAAGACTCCATAAATGTTTATGAAATTGAATATAGAATCAGAATGTAAGTTTAAAATTTTTATTTTCCTGGGGTATTTTTTTAATCTTTTTGAGACAGGGTCTCACTGTAGCCCCAGCTGGCCTAGAACTCTCTATGTAGACCAGGCTTACCTTAAACTCACAGAGATCTGTCTGCCTCTGCCTCCCCAGTGCTGGGATTAAAGGTGTGAACCACCACGTCCAGCATTTTCCTAGGTTTTATTTGAACATGCTTTAAATATTTTAAATAATGTGAAATAAAATTACATTGGCAAGAGATTTTTAGTGTCATAATTACTATTATAATAAAAATAAAACTATAATCATTTATTCCTGCCATGATCAAATAACTGATATTGAACTTTCTGCTGGAAAAACTAGAAAGTCAAGGGCTGGAGAGATAGCTCGGCAGTTTAGAACACTCACTGGCTGCTCTTGCAGAGGACCCAAGTTTGGTTCCAGGCATCCAAATGGTAGCTAATAACCTTCCATTACTCTAGTTCCAGGGGCTCTGACAACTTCTTATGACCTCCGAAGACACTGCATGACACGGGTGCACTTACATATATGTAAGCAATACATTCATACACATAAGATTTTTTAAATTATGTTTTTTAAACCAGAAAACCATACGAAACACAAGCCTTTTTTCAAGTATTGTAAAGCACAACACTGCAATTACTAAGAAAATAAACACACTGGTAAACATCATGATAATCTTTAGAATGGAGACATTTATGAAAATTGGTGCAGGTAGTAGAAACTGGTTAGAACACAAAGGTCTCTCTCACTGAATGTGAGGAGATAGAAGTGAGAGTTCAGAGAGAGCAGACTGGTGCAATTTTAAGAGCAGGATACAAGACAAATCAAATCATAAGAAAATGATCGCTAAATCTATATAAGAATCCCCTTAACTAAACTGTATTTTGTGAGATTAAACCCTGTGACTACAGACAGAGAAAACTGCTGGTGATCGCTAAGATGAAAATGTGTTATAACTCACTTGGGCCTGGAAGACATTTGGGATCCCTCCCATCAAAGAGAAAGAGACCTTGTGGAATACTCTGAGCCTTCTATTAGATACCCATGAAAATGTTACATGCTGGTGACAGAACTAAAGTAGGCCTAAAAAAAAAAAAGAGAGAGAGAGAAAGCTATTTTAGAAACACCATAATAAAACCTAATAAAGAAATCAAGCCTCAAAACTAATAATCAAGAACTAGGGAGATGGTTGTCAGAAAAGAGCTTCTCTTCTGGCCTCTACAGGCACACATAAAAGCTTAACAAGCTATTTCTCAAGAAACGAACCAAATCACCATCATTAAAACATTAACAGTGTCTATCATCCAATCAAAAATTACCCCTATGGAGGACTAGCAAGATGGCTTATCAGGCAAAAACAACTGTCACATAAGTATTATGACTTAAGTTCAAACTTCAGAACCCATAGTAGAAAGGAACTAACACACAAGTCCCATGGTATCCATGTGCCAAGCACACACACAAACATTCTCACACATATAATAATAATAATAATAATAATAATAATAATAATAATTTAAAATGTGAGCAATGGGGCTGGAGAGATGGCCTAGTGGTTAAGAACACCTACTGCTCTTGCAAAGGACCCGGGTTCAATCCCCAGCACCCACATGGCGGCTGAGAACCTTCTGTAACTCCAATTCCAGGAGAACTCCAGTTCCAGGGGAATCCCACACCCTCTTCTGACCCCCGCAGCATTGCACGACATGGGTGCACAAACCTGCATGCAGACAGTACATTCATATAAATAAATTTTTAAAAAATGTGAGCAATAACTAGAAGGAAAATTAGTACATACAGTACCAGGAAGACAGATATGATTGCATTAGGGAAAAGTATAAACCTGCTATGATAAACATTTACAATAATTTAAAGTGGGATAAAAAGACAAATGGAAGACATTCTTAAAGAATAAAAAGAAATTTCTAGAACTGAAAATACAGTATTGAAATTTTTTGCATAATTAGTACATATCAGATTACATCATAAAAAGGAAGTAACAGTGACCATGAAGATGTAACAACTTAAAACATGCCAATTAAAAAAAAAAACAGGGAGAGGGAAGAAAACCAAAAATAATAGAACAGTAGTCTGAAGGAGGTTAACAAGCAATCTTGGAAAGTAAGGATAAAAAGACATGATAGGAATATAGCTGCAATTCAAAAAGCTGCAATGTTTTTAAAATGTGAACTAAAATTCTATATAACTACTAACAAATCACAAGTGGAATGAAACCAAGAAAAACACAAGAAGCACATAATGAGTAAATTGATGAAAGTCAGTTATAAAGAAAAACATACCACCACGAGACTGAAGAGGACAAGCAGTATGTGCAAGGAGGAGATGTGAGCTAATGGCTGTTGGTTACTCACCAGAAAACATTAAGTCTCCAGATAATGTAACAACACTATGAATATACACAAAGACAAGAAACAAAATTCTATACTTTAGAAAAACCTTTACAAATAAATTCAACAGCTGAGTAAAGTCACTGCCAGTAGACTCTGTTCAAGCCTAAAGAAATCGGGGGGGAGTGGTAAAAATTAAGAGTAGAAATCAGTGAAGCCAAAGAGAGGAAAACAGAACAAACAAAATCTGAAAGCTGGTTCTGTGAATGGAGCAAGAAAAACTGACAGGTCACTAAACAAAATTTGTTTTAACAGAATGACATTAAAAAAAGTGACAATACCAATTACTTGTTAAAATACAGAGCAACATAAACTCTGATTCATTACTAGTAAGAATTCAATATGGTACACTTCAGATTTTACTGTGGCAGTTTCTTACAAGTCTAAACATAGGCACAGTAGACCAGCAATTGTGCTCCTAGTTATTTACATAACTGTTTGGAAACATGTGCCCGTGCAAAACTAGCACGCAGATGTAAACATTATTACTAATCACCAAAAATGGAAGCAACCCTGAAATGTCCTTTGGTAGTACATGGGTATTATTCAGTAATGAAAAGAGCTATTGAACCTTTTAAAGACATAGATGAATCTTTTGATGAATAATACTAAATGAAAGAAGCAAGTCTGAGAAATTTACAGACACTCCGGTTTCAATTATGATACACTTAGAAAGGACAAATGTTGAATCAGCACACAGATGGCTGGCAAAATATAACTAAAAAACCTATCTCTAATACAAATGTATGAAACAATCTCACAGAAAACAAGTGGGGAAGAGGATGTTGCCCTAAGATTCTCCGGAAATGAGTGGATCTTTTTTTTTTTTTAAATAAAATGTAATTTATTTTTAAATTTTATTTATTTTTTTTT
>VZQC01008495.1:625666-666828 GCA_009823505.1 Rhizomys pruinosus | reverse complement strand
AGACAGGGTCTCCTTTATAGCCCCAGCTGTCCTGGAACTCTCTCTGTAGACTAGGCTGGCCTTGAACTCACAAAGATCTGCCTACCTCTGCCTCCCAAGTGCTAGGATTAAAGGTGTGCACCACCACACCCGGCTGCATTTGAGACACTTTTAAGAGAAGCTAATTAAAAGTTGTGGTTTGGGAAACAATGAGTCCCTTCCTTTACCCTTCTTCTCCAATATCACTTACAGGGATAATTTTGCAAGTGTGAAAAGGGGAAATTATTATTATTGTACTATCTTTCTATTGAGTTTAATGGTTCAACTTTGACTTGACAGATATTATAAAAGAGGCTATTTACCATTAAGATAATTCAAAACAATTTAGTAAAAGATATTCCTTTAATGTAAATAATATGTGTGAAAAGTGTTTGATGTGGCAACTTACCTCAAAACTACATAATCATATATTGTTAGATTTCAGAAGCTCACTGAAAATTTCAAGTAAATAATTGTTCACCTTAGATAGGTTCCAAAACTATCTCCCTTTGTTATTTATAATAACAAGCAATTTTATAATATTCAACACATGGTAACATATTTGGCTTTGGTTTTTAGCCCCAAATTACAGTATTTACTTTGTCATATGAGAATGAGACTGTTACTATTGACATTTGCTCCTTTGCTGGGCTGTTTTTCTATGCTGTGATATGGTCAGTAGTTGTGTAAATAGGGGTAGAAAGAATGGCATCTTCAGTTGCAGAAAGCTACTCTGAAGACAATTCTCCTTAAGATAATATATCTGTTATTATGATTTCTATAAGCTGTATGTCTTCTAGAGAATGACAGAAACAGACTATATTGCTACCTATTTTAAGAAAACCCAAGGTGTCACTTTAATATGACTTGGCTTTCCTTCTCCCACTTCCATAGTTCCTAATTTTCAACCTTAAGGTCTTTTTCCTCCTCCCTGCATCTTCCTTTACTCATTATTCTATTTCCCTTCTCTTATAAATTTAAGTGTATGAGGGCTTTGCCTGCATGTATATAAATGCACCTGTGTTGTGCAGTGCCTCAGGAGGCCAGATGAGAGCATCAGCTCTCCCTGGAACTAGAGTTATGGATGGATGTTAGTTACCATGAGTGCTGGGAACCAAACCACAGTGCTCTGCAAAAGCAGCCAGTGCTCTTAACTGAAAAGCCAACTCTCCAGTCCCTACCTAGCCTCCTCTGCTTTTATCACCTCTTTCAATCTTCCTTGTAAAGGTGAAAAACAAAATTTTTTGAGACAAGATCTCACACTGTCAGTCAGGCTTCCCTGTAACTTATTATGTAAACCAGGCTGATTTTGAAGGTACAGTGATCCTCTTCCAACTCCTCAGATTACAGGTATGCCCCACATACTGGTTTGAGGTAGAATCTATCTACTGAGCTACAGCCCCAGCCCTTGATATTATTTTTTTTTTGTATGTGTATGAATGTACTTCTGCATGTAAGGTCTGTGCAACACCATTGTCCTGCAGATGCCGTGGAGTCAGAAGAGGGTGGTCAGATAGATTCCTGGAACTGGAGGTCTCCTGGAATGAGTTACAGACGGTTCTTAGCCGCATGTGGGTGCTGGTGGATCGAACCGGGTCCTATGCACAGGAGCAGTCGTCTTGGGTCTTAACTGCTAGGCATCTCTCCACCAGCCCCGATATTATTTTTAATCTAACAAAGGAGTATTAAAGTAAAGGCATAACCTTTAGAATTAAATTGATGCAACTGTAAATTCTGGCTTATTTTTAAATTATGTCCTCATGAATAGCTAACATCTCTTCCCAAGTCACAGCACAGATTTCATATGGATAGATTAAGATAGGCATGATAAGAATATTTACAGAAATCACTAATCAGGACTTTTTTTTTTTTACACAAACGACCAGATCTTAGACACTCAGTACAACACCATAGGCTCAATTTTGGCTCTCTTAAACAGGGCTACTAACAAGATCCTGAAAATATGTTTTAAGAATCTCAAATAATATTGACAAAACACCCAGCAAAAAGACCAGACACATATTAAGTACTAGTATGTGGTACACAGCAATCCTGCTATAATATTACAAATAGAATCTATCTGAAAATTGGAACATAAAAATTAACAAGCAAAGATATATATAATGAAAACCATAATAAGATAGTTAAACTTTATTTTAGTAGAGTTGCTGTGTCCTTTGGCATTTATATGGGAAAGGAATTAGTACAATATTCCACATTATTAATTGTTCCTCAATCAATTTTTTTGTTTTCTGAGTTCCCTTTATCTCTATTCTGCTCAAGTTTTCAGCCACATCAAATGAATGTAAACTTTTTTAGTAGCTTACAGAAATAGTAAGAAACCCTTGGGGCTGGAGGATGGCCTAGCGGTTAAGAGCACCGACCGCGTCTTGTAGGAGGATCCCCGGTTCATCCCCAGGCACCCAATGGACGGGCGAGAGCCGTCTTGGGACTCCAATTCCAGAACTCCATTTCCAGGGAATTTTTCAAACCCTCTTGACCTCCGCTGCAATTGCCATGAAACGGGTGCAAGGACCTACATGCAGAACCGTTACATTCATACACATACAGACAATCAATTAAAAAAAAAAAAAAGGAAATAAGGAAACCTAAAGACCTATAAGGAAATACAATATGAGGGAAGACATTTTTCCATATGTTTTACAGATGTCTGTGAAGTTTATATATCTCCAGTAAACTTTAATTCTGTAAGTTCTTTGCTGATGTTTTATTTAAAATGATCTATGCACTGATCTGAATAGGATACTGAAGTCATGTGCTATTATTGTATTGGAGGAGGGAGGAAGGCCAATGTTTTTTTTTTTTTAATATCCAGTAATGTTTGTCTTATAATATTGATTGGGTAAAGTTCAGTTCACACATCTGACAATGCGTCAAGCTCTCTTTTTTTTTTTTTGAGACCGGTCTCCTGTAGCCCAGATGGCTGAGAACTGCTATGTTAAAGCAGGCTGGCCTGGAACTGCACAGCGAATCCACCTCTCTCTCTACCTCCTGGTGCTGGGAATTAATGGGGTGTGCCACACGACACCCAGCATGTCTTTTATTAATAGTCCTTTATATCTTCCAACTAAGCTCAAGGTCTATTTTGTCAGAAACAAATACACCCCTTCCTGATTTTTTTTAAATTTCCACTTAGAATATTATTTTTCCCTTTTGGTCTGTTGTCTTTAACAGCAAGGCATGTTTTTTAAGACAAACAGCTAGATCATATCTTTTAATCTAACAGCTTGTCTTCACATTTTAATTGGAGAGTTCAGAGTAGATAATTTATATAGTTATATAATTTTGGTATTTGAGTTTTTTTGTTTTTTCTGGTTTTAAATCTTTTTTGTTTTTTTTTTTTTTTTTTTTTTTTTTTTTTGTTTTTCTTTTTTTCCTTGTTCATCTTGGGGGTTTGCATAGTTTACTGAATAGGACATGTTTGATTCATTCTCAGTTCTCACTGTTTTTCTATTTTTCTATTCTTTCCTCTTATGTTTGAGATTTGTCTGCCTTTACCTCTTATGCACAGGATTCCTTTAAGTAGCTTCTGCAAACTGCCTTAGTGTGTCACGTTTTTTTTGTTGTGGTTTTGTTTTTCTGTTTGTTTGTTTTGTTTGTTTTTTGGTCTTTTTGGAGGCAGGTCTCTATCTCAGCTCCTGAGTTACATGCTATGTAAACCAGGCTGGCACCCCGAAACTCAAGAGATCCTCCCTGCCCTGGCCTGTCCTGGAGTGCTTGGAATTAAAGTGTTCATGCACCAATGAATTTAAAAGATAATTTGGTTGGACATAGGAATCTAGGCAAGCAATTATTTGCTTTTAGGGCTTGAAATACACCATTTCATAATCTTCTGTTTGGGGAGATTTCTGCTGAAGGTCTGATGTTATACTGATGGGTTTTCCTTTTTAAGCAATCTTTTTCTCTTAGACTTTTTCATGTTGTTTCATGTTGTTCTTAGCATTTTAACTGTTGAGATATTCTTTCCAGGTAGGCTGTATTTGGAATGCTAAATACTAAATCCTTTACTTGGATGTCCATATCTTTCCCTAGATTTCGTGTTTGTTTCTGTCATAATTTACTGGTTTTCTATCCCTTAGTTTCCATATCAGCTATTATTTCTATACAATATTTTCTTAGGGTTGGTTTCTTTATAGTTTCAGAATTCTTAAAAGTTATAGTTACACTTATTTTGTATTCTTTTCTTTTCTTTTCTTTCGTTCTCTTGGTTTCCTTTCCCCTTCCTGACCTTCCCACTCCCCTCCCCTCCCCTCCCTCCCATCTCACTTCCTCCTTTCCTTCCTTCCTATCCTTCCTTCCTTACTTCCTTCTCTTCCTCCTTCATTTCTTGCTTTCTCCTTCCTTTCTTTTGTTTTTACGACAGCAAAGGCCCTGTAGCCCAGCTGTCCTGGAACTAACTCTGTAGACCAGGCTGGCCTTAACTCACAAAGATCGCCTGCCTCTGCACTCCCGATGTGCTAGGATTATAAGGCGTGCGCCACCACGCACGGCTTTAATTTCTTTAAATGTAAGTATGTCATTAATCTTGCATTCATTTTTTTCCTCTGCTTAATATCATGTATTACTAATGCTTTTCATTGTTGTTTTGTTTGATTTACTGTGAGTTTTTCAATTCTAACTTTATTAAATTTCAATTTATTAAATTTCAATTGTCCTTGCTGAATTTCCTCACCATGTTGTTGATTTCCACATCCAAAACCTAAATTAACCTCCTTTGTTCATCTACTTGTTTCAATCCTCTATGAGGTGATTGCCTAGCTTTTAAATTAAATTTTCAAATTCTTCATCCAGCATTTCAATATTTTAGGATCTTCAGATCAGTTACTGAGCAGTTGTGATCTTTTGGAGGATTAACATTTCTTTTCTTTACTGTTGATGATTTACGGATTTGTCAGATGTCCGCTTGCTATGTGTTTACTGCTTTGCTGTTGTCTGTTATTTTGTGTGTGTTGGGGGGGGGGGGCTCTTATAATGGCGCCACCTTTTCTTGCGGATTCACCAACCCCGCACACACCCCCTGCAAATCCCAATCCCCACAAAAATCACGTCACATCCTTCATGCTAGTAACGTAGCCCGACACGAGGCGGCCAGGACATTCAAACGTTAGTTATCAACCAAAAGGATGCATTCAATGGAAGTTTCCTCACCTTGTGAACTTTGTGGGCCAGAGAAATTCCTCCTTGATCCTGAGCCCCCACAGTTTGGGCAATCAAGAACGGCAAAGGCACAAGCCCAGCAGTATCTCATGAGTGCATCAAAGTTGGGTAAAGCAAGCAGAGACCTAAGATCTTCCCTTTGGGTTTAGTTCAAAAGAACCTAGCCATCTGCCTGACAGTGTCAGTGTCAGTACTTTCAANTTCCTTCCTTCCTTCCTTCCTTCCTTCCTTCCTTCCTTCCTTCCTTCCTTCCTTCCTTCCTTTCTTTTTGGTCTTTTCGAGACAGGGTCTTCCTGTAGCCCCAGCTGTCCTGGAACTAACTCTGTAGACCAGGCTGGCCTTGAACTCACAAAGATCCGCCTGCCTCTGCCTCCCGAGTGCTAGGATTAAAGGCGTGCGCCACCACGCCCGGCTTTAATTTCTTTAAATGTAGTATGTCATTAATCTTGCATTCATTTTTTTCCTCTGCTTAATATCATGTATTACTAATGCTTTTCATTGTGTTTTGTTTGATTTACTGTGAGTTCTTCAATTCTAACTTTATTAAATTTCAATTTATTAAATTTCAATTTTCTTGCTGAATTTCTCATCCATGTTGTTGATTTCCACATCCAAAACCTAAATTAACCTCCTTTGTTCATCTACTTGTTTCAATCCTCTATGAGGTGATTGCCTAGCTTTTAAATTAAATTTTCAAATTATTCATCCAGCATTTCAATATTTTAGGATCTTCAGATCAGTTACTGAGCAGTTGTGATCTTTTGGAGGAGTTATGTTACCTTTTTTCATACTTTTTATGTTTCTGTGTGATTTGTGCATGTGTTGGGATGGTTATCTCTTCTGGGCTGTTTGTTTGGGGGGGGGCTCTTAATGAGCCACCTTTTCTTGAGGATTCAATCCCCAAATACCAATCAAAAATCAGCAATCAAATTATCATTAGTAACATTTAGGACACTGCAGAGGGCTAGGACATTCAAAGGTTAGTTATCAACCACAAGGATGCATTCAATGGAAGTTTCCTCACCTTGTGAACTTTGTGGGCCAGAGAAATTCCTCCTTGATCCTGAGCCCCCACAGTTTGGGCAATCAAGAACGGCAAAGGCACAAGCCCAGCAGTATCTCATGAGTGCATCAAAGTTGGGTAAAGCAAGCAGAGACCTAAGATCTTCCCTTTGGGTTTAGTTCAAAAGAACCTAGCCATCTGCCTGACAGTGTCAGTGTCAGTACTTTCAAATTCTAGCTCCTCAACAACTAATCAATCAGCCTGTGGGAGGGAGGAGGCTGAGAAATCAGCATCCACCAAACCTAGTCTCAGATGTCTACCAAGCAACCAGCATACAAATCAAGGGAGCAGTTCCATGTGCTGAATAATTGCTGGCCACAGGCTCAGGCTTACCAGTCACTATAGTAATGTCCTGTGGGCTGACCAGTTTGAATTAGGGGCTAGTTCTCAGCTAGCATCCCTCAGGGCACACTGTGGAAATCATGGGATTCCTCTGACCCTGCCCCAAGAGGGAGCAACATGACCCAGGCACATAATGCTAGGCAGAGCAGCAGTATACAGTGGGCAGAGACTGAAGGCTCTGTGATTGGCTCTGGGAGATTACATCATTTTGCTTATAAAAATGACTCGCAGCAGGCAATGAATCAAATTCTTCATTACCAGGGGCTGGAGAGAGAGCCTAGCGGTTAAGAGCACTGACTGCTCTTGCAGAGGACCCGGGTTTGATCCCCAGCACCCACATGGTGGCTAAGAACCGTCTGTAACTCCAATTCCAGGAGAACTCCAGTTCCAGGGGAATCCAAGACCCTCTTCTGACCTCCGCAGCATGGCATGACACGGGTGCACAGACCTACATGCAGACAGTACACCCATACACATACAAAAATAAAAAAATAAAAATTAAATTAAAAAAATTCTTCATTACCATCATTACACAGAATTTCCTGTCTGTTATTTTGGGAGTATACAGGCCAAAGCAGGCCTGGATTTTGAGTGTCGGTGGCTATTAGGTTGGATGGGTGTCTATCAGACCAGCAACCTGTGGAGTAAATTGTGAGTGGGTGTAGGCTAAAGATAGGCCATCAGGCATCAGCCTGAAATTCCTGTCCAGAGACCAGCAGTCTTTGGGCAGGTGAGAAAGCTCAGCCAGACAGGAAGTGTTCTGCTGCCCAGACTAAGGACTGAGTTGGAAGTACCTCTCAGGTTGAGTTACAAAAATAACCAACTGACCTCCGTGCCAAGGGATCAGTTCCCCACAGTGACTGCACGTAGCCACTGTGTTCTCCTTCCCTTAGCAGGACTGCGTTGTACCTGCTCATAGCAAGAGAAGCTTCCTACAATCTCTAGGTGATGACCCTCACTCCTTGTCAAAGAGGCCTCTGACTACAGTGGACATCACAGTCTGAACTCCCCGTCTCTTAAACTTCTCAGTTAGGTCCCAATTGACCCTTCCCCTTTCCATAACTGTTTCTGGTAGATGTCTCCTACCCCAAGACAGTATGGCAAGGTGTTCCTAGGGTACTTAGTTGTAAATGAGTCTCAACTTCAAATCCCTAGTAGCTCAGTATTAAGCAGTGGGCCCCATCTCTAAACAGTGCCTGGCCTACCACGCTCCAGGATACTGGGAACAACAATAGGAATTTCTTTTTTTTTTTCTTTTTTTATTTATTTATTTATTTTTATGTGTATGAATGTATTGTCTGCATGCAGGTCTGCGCACCCGTGTCGTGCAATGCCGCGGAGGTCAGAAGAGGGTCTCGGATTCCCCTGGAACTGGAGTTCTTCTGGAACTGGAGTCACAGACGGTTCTCAGCCGCCATGTGGGTGCTGGGGATGGAACCCGGCTCCNGACGGTTCTCAGCCGCCATGTGGGTGCTGGGGATGGAACCCGGCTCCTCTGCAAGAGCAGTCGGCACTCGCTCTTAACCGCTAGGCCATCCCTCCAGCCCCAGGAATTTCTTCTAAAGAATTTCTTTGCCTTCACCATTATTTGTTTTATTATGCCATCCTTCATAATTTCAAAAGGCCTTTCTCATGCTGTTTCTTCAGACTGACATCTCAATAGCCTACTTAAATCTCAATTCAGTATCACTTCCTCAGGGGCTGGAAAGATGCCTCAGCAGTTAAGAGCACTGGCTGCTCTTCCAGAGGGCCTAGGTTCAGATCCCAGCACAGACATGGCAGCTAATAACCATCAGAAACTCCAGTTCCAGGGATCCAACACCCCTCTTCTGGCCTCTCAGGGCATTGCATGAAATGGGTACACTTACATACAAGCAAGCAAAACACTCATACACATAAAATAAAAGTTAATTAATTTTTTAGAAATCACTTTCTCAGCCAGGCGTGGTGGCACACGTCTTTAATCCCAGCACTTGGGAGGCAGAGGCAGGTGGATCTTTGTGAGCTCAAGGCCAGCTTGGTCTACAACTCACCATGTAGATCACACTGGCCTCAATCTCACAGAGATCTTCCTGCCTCTGCTTCTTGAGTATGGATGGGGATTAAAGCCATGCGTCACCACACCTGACCTCATTTTTAGTTTTTTAAAGAGTTCTCCACACTGATTTCCAGAGTGGTTGCACGAGTTTCATTTAAGAGTTCCATTTTAGGTCTGGCAAGATCAGGTAAAGACCTGTTTGATCCTAGGACCCAGAACTGACTCTTAACTAGTTGTTCTGTGGCCTCCAGATGTGCATGTACACATGTACACACACACATTGTCATTGTAAAAATTATTTATAAAACGCTTTTCTAATGTTTTGCCTAACTATGACTACATGCATTTAGGCCATCCCATTGGATCAAGCTTATGTGGAAATTAATGACTTATGAATACACTTGATATTACTAAAACTAAAAGGTATAAATTGATATAAATCCTGCTGATTATTTACTTGCCAAGTTTTAAATGATTATTCTTTTCTTTCTAATTATAGATATATAATTTTTTTTTTTTTTTTTTTTATGGCTGCACTGCATGAGGACATCTAAAGGTTTCTTGCCTGGAATCCAAGAGCTGTGTTTGGGGATCTGGTCATGTGTACATAGAACAGACTGTTGGTGAGGTTGCCAGTTCCCATTAGGACAGAGGGCTGGTGGGTGTCTGTTGAGCACTTCCTCCACTCCATGCATTTTGGAAATAGACTTTGGACCTTGAGAGTGTCCCTGCAGACCCTGACCCCTCACATTCTCAATGACAGGGTTCTGCAAATCGTTCCTGGACACTGACTTTGGGATGTCCATGTCTCAGCTCTGTCCTGCCGTAGAGGTGAGAAGATGGGATGGCTGCCCTTTCTGGGAGGCTCTGCAGGGACTGGGGGTCTTCTGCCAGATTTCTTGTCAAGAGGCAGACTAATTTGAACACGGTCCCCCACAGATCTCTTCCTGTCCTTGTGAACCATCTTTGGCTGACTTGGATGCTTCTGTGAGACTGAAGCCGCTCTGGACCTAAGGAATCGAAGTCTAGCCGTTCTGGCAACTTGCTCCATATCAGATGAGTACAGGCTAAGAGAAAAGGATCCTGAGGGAGTGGGAGCAGGCAACCCCTCTTTGTGGAACTAATGTGGAAGTTTTCCAGGGGTATGGAATCGCCCTTTCCCAAAGCTGGCATCACATCAGCCTCCAGTAGTTGTTCGGCTCTTGAGTTCTGCCTCACCTCAGCAGGTAAGGAGATCAAAAACAAGATTTCTGCTCTCTGGACAGCCATCTGGCTTCCTGAAAAACTTGCTCTTTTCCACTGCCTGTAAAACATAGAGGACTTCCAGACACATCTATGTGGCTTTGCAGGTCACCCCTTTGGGTCCCCATGGGAAACTTATGAAGGACATTCTCCCTTTGCTCATCTTCTTGTCTATTTCTGGGCTCCTTTTCTCTCTTGACCTGGCCAAGGAGCCCTGGATTCAGCAGGTTCTGGATCTTGCATGGGTTCTTGTTCTCCTTCTCCTTTGGCCCCAGGAACTGTGGGTCTACATTCCAATTATAATGCTTGATGGGACACCTCCTGTTTCTTGCAGTATGGTCAAAGGCCCCACAGTTTCTGCACTTCAACCTGGGGTTTTCCTCTTCTGGGGACGGAATACTTGGTCTGATGGGACCCATGGCTTTTGCTGCACTTTTTGAGGTTTAAACAGTCCAGGGTACTGAGTGCTGGTGTCAGGAACTTCTGAATGCCAGGTATCTTTGGAGTCAGTTCAGTGTTCCTTCATTGCTTGCTTGAGTCTCTCCGTGAACATTCAGCCAACTTGCAAAGAGCTGTACATAATTACTATGATTTTTAAAATATTCACCTTTTCCAGAAATGAGCTTCAGTAAAAAATCATTGTGGGAAAGGTCAATGTATTTAACAAAAATTTCAAATACAGTGTAGAATTATTAGTTCTGGTCATTCTTACAGTAAAATGAATAAACAAGTGTGCCGAGATATTAAATACTGTATTATCATTGAAAAGCAGATATATAGAACTGTGTTACTTCACTCAGCATGATGTCCTCTAGCTCCAGCCATTTACCTGCAAAGCTCGTGATGTCGTCTTTCTTTACTGCTGCATAGAACTCCATTGTGTAGATGTACCACATTTTCTCTATCCACTCGTCAAATAAACAAACGACGAATGGTATCCCTCATCTGTGGATGTTAGTGCCAATTACCCAGTTGTAAGTATTTCTTGTGTAGGGCCCCCTGAGCTTTTGTACAAAGCAGTTGGGCGTAATGCATTTTGGAAACAACAACAACAACAACAACAACAGAAAAGACTGCATCAAAGAACTAACTGAAACAGTGAACCTCTGCTCAAAACAGTCAACTTCCCCATGGACAATATTGAGAAAGACTAAGAGATGAAAAGCATGTTTGGCAGAAGGCATGAGCTCTGGCGGGGTGGGGGAATGGGCGGGAACACGGGTCTAGATTTGTTAAAAAAAAAAAAAAGACATCATGAAATTAGCAGGTAAATGGATGGAAATAAAATATGCTAAGTGAAGTAAAAAAATAGTAAAATAAATACCTATATATCTAAAAAAAAAAAAAACTAGAGCAATACTTAAAAGTACTGACTTGAACATTTTAAATAAGCAAACTGTGTCATATCTAAATTATATCTAATAAAATGTCTCTCCTTTAAAAAAACAAAAAGCAAAAAAAAAAAACCAGCAGATATATAAAATTTTAATATCAATTTACATGCACAATTTGTGCTGTTACTTGCATTTTCATAATTCATGCTTTCTGGGAGACTTTAATAATTTAAATGTAATTGATATATTTGCTTTTGCTATATTTTTTGTTTGTATATTTGATGCAATATAGGAAAAAAATGAAATGATCTTCTGTTTTAAATGAATAAAACTTAAATGCATGAGTTACTGAATATTCAAGGTCTTTTCATTTCTGAAAATTATACTATAATTTGTCTTATTGTGGCACCATGCAGCTTTCCATATCTATTTGTCTTTACATTGTGTAAATATTATAAGTTTAAAAAGCCTGTTTCAAATTTGATTTATACTAAAATATTAAAAAATATTAATAAAAATTTGTCTAAAATCTTACTGTGACTAAAGGCAATCAATACAGCAATCAGAATTTGATAATTTTTATTGCTTTGAAAAACAATTCGGCAAAAATCTGAAACCTGGCAGGAACTGTTATTTTTTAGAGTAAACGCAGGAGGGGGCTGAATTTAGCTAATGAAGAAATTAGCTACTGCTGGCAGACGAAGTTCCAAAGTCAATACCTTTCATGCATGAACTCTTAACATTTCTTAAATCTAAAACCAAAAGCAGGAAATTAATAATTCTCTTGTTTATCAGTACAGTTCTAGACTGACCTAACAATCATCTCCTTCACAACATAATCATTTAGGAAATTAAGTCTAGAAACAATGTAAACTTAACTAAGCAGTGGAACTCATCTTTCTCTCAGAGGCCATTCTGACAAGTCAGCATTAACTCTTCTTCCTCTACAATGCCTTTACTTAGAAGCATAAAATATTTACTTCCAAGCACGTATGTATTATAAAGAAGATATTTTGTCTCAATTGAAGAAATCTTTTAGAATGTCCTACCTTAATATAGTGGAAACTGTAGTGCAGCTAAACAATCTTAGATGACAAATTTTACAAACTGAAAAACACCTGAAGTCCAAACAAAGTGCCAAGTATAATATCAGAAGACACAGGAAGGGTCATCATAAATATTTTAAAGATCCCTAGACAATACTACAATATCCAAATCTAAGCATTTAGAAAGAGGCCTAAGGATACTTGTAACATTTTAAAATATTTATTCATTTATTGATTGTGTGTATGTGTACACACATGTGCATACATGTGTCACAGTATGTGTGCGGAGGTCAGAAGGCAACTTCTATGTTACAGGTTCCAGGGATTGAACTCAGGTCAGCAGGCTTGGCTGCAAGCAGCTTTATTCATTGAGTTGTCTTGCGGCCCTGAATGGTGGTAACATTTTCAAAGGGAAGATAAGGATTATACACTAATATTTTGTTCTTCTCATACTAAATTATTGGGGGACAAAAATTCTTCTTTAAAACCTCTTGGAATAGGCAGCAAAGAAAAGAAAAAGGCTGCATCAACTAACTTCAATCTGTACTTATGTTACTGTCTGTACAAAAATTTCCATAGGAGGGAGAATTAAGGAGAGAAGTCCACTTTTCTAGTTTCTTTTTTAATGTTAGACTTGCTCTGTTGGTAGTTTTTTGTCAATTTGACACAAACTAGAAGCACCTGGGAAGAGGACATCTCAATTATGGAATTTCCTCTGTCAGACTGAATACTGGGTGTGTCTTGAGGCATTTTCTTGATTGCTAATTGATGGAGGAGAGGCCAGCCCACTGTGGACAGTACCATCCCTTACAGGAAAAGCAGCTGAGGGGCTGGAGAGATGGGCCAGAAATTAAAAGCAACTACTCTTGGAGAAGACTCAGGATACAATCCCAGCACCCACATAGCAGCTAACAATCATCCATGACTCTAGTTCCAGGGGATCTGATGCCCTCTTCTGGCCTCTGCAGGCACTGCATGACACCAGTATACTAAAACACATGCAGGCATAACACTCATACGTATTAAATAAAGAAATTAAAAGTTAAAAAAAAAGGAATAAAGAAAAGTTTACATAAAGTGATAGGCAAATAATATTGCCATAGAATAGTTTTTTACCTATTCTGTCTAGCAGAATTTGATCCATACTAGGTCACCTTAGCTACAAAGAGGTAAAAATGCTGTCAGAATGGACTCACAAAGCATAATGACCATTTTCAAAATGGTCAATCTTTATTGTCCCTTAAAACTATTAATTCCTCAGACTTTAAGTCTGAAGTTCCCAGATAAGATTTCAGACATTTACTCCAAAATCAACTACTGTTTTCATTCCTCTGTAGGGAAAACTACTTAGAATAGTATAAAGGCCTGCAGCTAACCTTTAAAAAAAACACTTTAGCAAGCAGATCTTTGTGAGTTCAAGGCCAGCCTGGTCTACAGAGCGAGTTCCACGACAGCTGGGGCTACAGGGAGACCCTGTCTCAAAAAGACCAAAAAAAAAAAAAAACACTTTACTGTTTTATTTTTATTTTATGTGTGGATGAGTGTACTGCCTGTATGTATGTAAGTAAGTACACCCATGAAATACAATGCCAATGGAGGTCAGAAAAGGCTGTCAGATCCCCTGGAACTGGAGTTATAGACAGTTGTTACCTGCCATGTTTGTGCTAGGAATCGAACCCTCAAGAGCAGCCAGTGTTTTTAACCATTTCTCCATCTCCCTGCAGCTAACCTTTACTCTATGAAAAACCAGGTCAATTACTTACCACTTAAATTGTCTGGACTCTGGAGTTTGGGTACATCTCACAATGAAACTCATGCTACTGTGATAATAAGAGTACACAGAAACAATGAACACACAGATAAAATTATGTATAAGTTCTAACATTTTATTCCTTTTCAGGTCATCTGAAGGACAAGAAACTGCTTTTGGGTAGTATATTCATAAGAATAAAAATACCTTTTAAGAATGATTGGCGCTGGGCGTGATGGCATACGCCTTTAATCCTAGCACTTGGGAGGCAGAGGCAGGCGGATCTTTGTGAGTTCAAGGCCAGCCTGGTCTACAGAGTGAGTTCCAGGACAGCCGGGACTACAGGGAGACCCTGTCTCGAAAAGACCAAAAAAAAAAAAAGAATGATTGGCTTGGGGCTGAAGAGATGGCTCAGTGGTTAAGAGCGCTGACTGCTCTTGCAGAGGACCAGGGTTCGATTCCCAGCAGCCACACGGCAGCTAAGAATTGTCTTTAACTCCAGTTCCAGGGGAATCCAATGCCCTCTTCTGACCTCCACGGCATTGCATGACACAGATGCATCAACCTACATGCAGACAGTACACTCATACACATAAAAAATAAATTAATTAATTAAAAAATAAATAAAAAAGAATGTTTGGCTCGCTGTTGGATATAAATTTGCTGATAAAAATGAATAAAGTTGCTGATAAATAGTTAAATGGGTATTACTTAAGGACAGAATTTATCATTTATAATCAATAAGAGCATATGCCAAGAAATTTGGCTGAAATTAATTCACTCCCTTCATTTATATTGGCCGAAATAAAGCAAGTGAGAAATTATGAAGAAAGGATGGAATGATGAACAACTCAAATCAACAAAACTAAAAAGCCTGATTTTAAACAGAAACAAAAAATCCAGGCTGGTAAGTATGTACATACTGTGTGTATTTTTAACTATAAATGAATACTGATGATCTCAGCATTTAAAAGCTGAGAAACCAGAAAAGGGCTAGAGACAAATCAGACTTTGTAGATAGTCTTCAAAGAAAAAAAGCAAACAAATTCAGGTTAAAAATAAATTTTAGGAGGACTTTTAGGAAAATACAACTAGAGTTCCTTTTGAAAAGTATGAGTAGGGCTGGAGAGATGGCTCAATGGTTAAGAGCACTGGCTGTTCTAGCAGAGGACCCAAGTTTAGTTCCCAACACTCACATGGAAGCTAACAACCATTTGCCCAGTTCCAGGGGATCCAATGCCCTCTTCTGACCACAGGCACTGCCCATTGTGGGTGCACTTAACATACATGTAGGCAATACACTCATACACATAAAATAAAAATAATAAATATTAAATAATAAAGTATGAGTAAATAGAAAATATTTTAAATAATTATGCTAACATGAAAAAAATCTTAAACACTGTTCCTAATTATATATTTTATTTAAATGAAAGAATTAACTATGACTTAGCTCTTCCTATAATACCAGTCTCCCCTTTTATACATCTACACACACAAACACACACATACACACACACACACACACACACACACACACACAAACACACACACACACACATTCTTACATGAGAAAGACATAGAAATTTTCCATTTAATTTAGCACAATCCTGGGATTGACTTTATCTTTATAAATGTTAAAAATATACAAAGAAAACCCTTTACTTCATAAATGATTCTATACTCAACAATTTTCTAAAAAGTAAAAAAAAATCAAAAATCAACTTCTAAATGTCT
This sequence comes from Rhizomys pruinosus, assembly GCA_009823505.1. Classification (NCBI taxonomy): domain Eukaryota; kingdom Metazoa; phylum Chordata; class Mammalia; order Rodentia; family Spalacidae; genus Rhizomys; species Rhizomys pruinosus. The sequence goes on along the minus strand of VZQC01008495.1, from coordinate 651,080 downwards.
TAAATCTTCCTTTAAAACCAAGTAACAGACAGTACTATATTAATTTGTTCTATTTAGAAATGAAGGACAATCTAAACCAAACAAGAAACAACCAACTTAAAATAAGACTGGGATAGGTGTAGTCAAGACATTAAGGAATGTAAGAGTGGTGATAAATGTATTCATAATTACATAGCCACATTGTTAATCTATTTTAAAATTTCTACAAAATATATTTCTTTAAAATAAAAAACATAATGTTAAGTCAGCACTCTGGCAAGCTAACATCCAGAATTTTTACAAGTTGCTTGTCAGTAAGGCCAACCCACCCACCTAACTCCATTCCCATTTTTAAAAATATACTGCCCCCAAATTAAATGCTGTGGCATTCATTCTTTTTCAGTGTTGGAGATAGAACTGCATCTGTTCTCTACATTCAGAACTCAGCATATGACTACATACTCTACAAGGCTAATTTCACTAATAAAGACAACGGATGAGAAAAGTACAAATATGGAATCTGTGAAGAGCATTCCAATTTATAAGAGTAGCATCTGCTGGACCAAGACTCCTATATATCTACTGGCTTGTACCTCATCAAAGAGTAAAGCATAGATACCTCTTAAGACCTTCCTAGTAGTTAGCATCCTCATTATATACCTCAAAGCCTGAGGAGGAAGGAATGGGGAAGGGGATTAGTGTGAACTGTATTGACTAAAATAGCACCTTTTTAAAATGAAATCATCTGGGGCTGGAGAGATGGCTCAGCAGTTAAGAACACTGGATGCCCTTGTAGAGGACCAGAGTTTGGATCTCAGCATCCAAATGGCACAAACAACCATCCACAACTCCAGTTCCAAAGGATCCAATGCCCTTTTCTGACACCTGTGGGCACTGTACAACATGAGTATACTTATATAAATACTTTATACTGTATATAAATACAGGCAAAACACTCATGCATAAAATAAACATTTTTTTTTTTTTTGGTGTTTTTGAGACAGGATCTCCCTGTAGCCCCAGCTGGCCTAGAACTCAACTCTGTAGACCAGGCAGGCCTGAACTCCCAGAGATCTGTCTGCCTCTGCCTCCCAAGTGCTGGAATTAAAGGCCTGTGTCACCATGCCCAGCCCTAAAATAAATGAATTTTTGAAAATGAATGAAATCATCTGAGTAAATAAATTCACCAATGTCAAACCAACCCCTAATTTAAAAGATGTATAAAAACAAAGGATCACTTCATCAAAATGAAATCTATTAAAAACTGTCATTTCAGGTTTGGAGAAATGTCTAAGCAGTTAAGAGCACTGACTGCTCTTCCAGAGAACCCAGGTTTGGCTACCAGCATCTACATGGTGGCTGTCTGTAGTTCAGGTTCCAGAGGATCTGACACACTCTCCTCTGGCCTCTGCAGGTGTTGCACACATGGGTGAGGAAGTCACAGGCCCTAAGAAGGAACTTACAACTCTTGTTTTTTTTAAGGGTCATGTTGTCAAATGGCCTTCTAAATATTCATGCTGATACTCATAAATGTGTGCTGTTCTCAACCTTGATCAGAGAAGCCTCTTTTTTGCAGTGGCTAGCAGTTAATGCAGAGACTCATACTGTTCAAAGTGCTGAGAATAAATGACTGTGAGTGCCTAACTATAAATGTGACATCTATATGAACAACTCCCTGCCAAGGCCCAGAGAGGGTGTAAGAGGCAGAGGATAAGCCAGGCGTGGTGGCACACGCCTTTAATCCTAGCACTCGGGAGGATGAGGCAGGCGGATCTTTGTGAGTTCAAGGCTAGCCTGGTCTACAGAGTGAGTTCCAGGACAGCTGGGACTATAGGGAGACCCTGTCTCGAAAAGAAAAAAAAAAAAAAAAAAAAAAGAGGCAGAGGATGATAAAGAGGAATGCTGAGAAAGGCCATCTTCTACACACAGCATGGCCAACATGAACTAACAGCAGCTATAGTGACACAAAACCTACATAAAAACAAGCCAATCAAAAATCAGTATCCATGGGAACAAGCTTACCAGGCACCACCCATAGCTGAGGAGCTACTGGAAGTTGATGGCTGCTGGGGGAATCTGTGGAGTGTAGCCACTGGTAGATTGTTGATGCTCTAGGCAATGGCATGACATTCATGCACACACAGACAGCACTAACTGGATTCAGTAGGTTACAATGTTTTGTTTTGTTTGGTTTGGTTGGTTTGGTTTTTTATTTAAAGAAGAGCTTGAGACTATGTCCATTTAGCAAATAATAGTAGTAGGTTCATCCTTGGGGCCTGTGAGCTCCCCAGGCATGGATTCTTGGCCAGATTTACAGTACTAAGCATATGTTTCCTTTTATGGAGCAGGCCTCAAATCAAACTGCCTTATAAATTCATACCTCAATAAACAAGATTGGTCCAACTTTCAGACCTCTTCAATAAACAAGATTGGTCAAACTTTCAGACCTCTTCAAAGAATTTTATTTGTGCAGTGCAAGGCAGTAAACATGAAGTCTCACAACTAGACAAAGTGCAGAGAATAAGTGTCTATGGACTTTTCAGCCATAAATGGAACATCTATATCAAACCCCATTTACCTAAGGCTCAGAGACATCACGAAAAGGGAGCAGAAAGATTATAAGAGCCAGAGGTCCAAGAAGACATCACCAGGACCACTGCACTCATGAACTCATAGCAGCTATGGTTGCCTGCACAAGACCTACACAAGATTGAACCAGTCCACATTCCAGTATAGACTGGATAGAAGCACATAAAGCCTGACCCAAAGCTGCAGAACTATGGGGCAGTCAATGGCTTCTGGGAGAGGGAGAAGCTGTTTCCTTTAGAAATGTGGTCCCTAGTGGGTTAATATTGCTCCAGTAGATGGCTCCACACATAGATGGCTCCACACTATAAGCATAAGAGGAGTGAACTGGATAGCATGAGTTTAAAAAAGAATAAAGAGGGAAATGTGTTGGGAGAAGAGGAAGTTGAATATAAGACTGGACAGTGGATATGATCAAAATATATTGTATGGGGGCTGGAGAGATGGCCTAGCGGTTAAGAGCGCCGACCGCTCTTACAGAGGACCCGGGTTCGATCCCAAGCACCCACATGGCGGCCGAGAACCAGCTGAAACTCCAATTACAGGAGAACTCCAGTTCCAGGGGAATCCGAGACCCTCTTCTGACCTCCGCGGCATTGCACGAGATGGGTGCGCAAACCTGCATGCAGACAGTACATTGATACACATACAGAAATAAATAAAATTAAAAAATAAATAAATAAATAAAAAAGAAAAGAAGACAAACAAAAAAATATATTATATGAATGTATGAAATTCTTAAAGAATAAACTAAAATTTTTTAATTTATTTATTTTTTTATCAAATCTAGACCCGTGCCCCCCCCATTCCCCCACCCACCAGAGTTCATGCATTCTGCCAAACATGCTTTTCATCTCTTTCTCAGTCTTTCTCAATATTCTCCATGTGGAAGTTGACTGTTTTGAGCAGAAGTTCACTGTTGAAGTCAGTTTTTTGACAGTCCTTTCTGTTGTTTGTTTTGTTGTTGTTTATTTCCAATATGCATCACTCCCAACTGCTTTGGACAAAAAGCTCAAGGGGCTGTGCACAAGAATACTTACAACAGGTAATTGCACTAGCATCTACAATGAAGGATACCATTCTTCGTTTTGTTTTTTCTGGACTGTGTTACTCACTCACGCATAATGTCCTCTAGCTCTCAGCCATTTCATTTCCTGGCAAAGGGCTCATGTATGTCGGCTTTCCTTTACTGCCTTCATAGAACTCCATTGTGTAGCATTACCCACATTTTCTCTATCCACATCAGGATTGAGGGGCTTTGGGTTGGGTTCCAGCGCCTTGCTATTGTGAAAAGAGCATGCAATAAACATGCGCCAAGCCGGCATGTATCATTGCGGTTGGACGTAAGCTTGAGAAAAATATTGTTTAAAATAAAAAAGACTGTCATGAAAAATCCCTGGGGCTTTTCTAAGCTATGAAGTAACCAGCAGGTGCGTGGTTGTCTCAAGAAAAGACAAAGACAAAAAAAAAAAAAAAGATAACCTATCGGTCAAAAAGGAAAAAAGACTATCATAATGAAGATGGTGTTTTTGAAGAACAGGAAGGAAACTGAGTATATCAATGATAAAAATACACTCAGGTATCACATACATGCCAACATGCATATACATATACATGTACACCTATACCATACACACATATGCCAAAAAAAGAAAGCAAGGATTGTATCTTCTATTGCTCTCATGCACAAGCACAATCACTATGCACTGAATAGTTTCACTGATCTTTCTGTTGTCTTAGGAAACTTAAACGTAAACTGAAAAATTAGTTTTGCAATTAAAGGAACAAAGAACTTGAAAAGTACCATGAATTTTCAAAAATTAAAATCAGACTTTGTTTACTGTAAGACATTTTGGTAACAAATTCTAAAATTATACACAGTAAGAAACAGCAGTAAGACTGACTATAAAAGAGTTAATTTTGTGTGATTTGTTATCCACATCTAATGTGATGGTACAGATGTACTGCTATGAGATCAAACATAAAAGTTGTAAGGAAAAGTGTCAAAAAATAGAGGCCAGTGTGGATTTCAAGTGTCCTACAGAGCCATTAGCATTCCAAACTACTTTAATGATAGAATATACCACAATCACACATTTTAAGAGACAAGAGTAGAGATTATCAAACCAGGAAAGTTTTCTCAAATTAACAGTAAAAACACCTGACTACAGGCTTCAGCCCTTTATAAAGTATTATGTAAAAAAAAAAAAAATAAACCTCTAGAAATTAAGTTGAAGGTGTGAAAAGGAAAAACAGTAAATGGCTTATAGCAATAATTATTTCTGATCTGTAGCCACTGTGTTTCTGAAGACAGGGTCTCACTTTAGCTCTGATTAGCCTGAAACTCACTTCATAGACCAGACTGGCCTCAATTTCACAGAAATCTACCTGCCACTGCCCCTCCCCACTGAGAAATGTGCCACCATGCCCAGCAAACTTCTAATATTTTTCCCTTTGTGGATATATCTATATATTTATATCTATATATGTAGTATTTTGCCAGACATAAAACACACATCAGGGCTGGAGAGATGGCCTAGCAGTTAAGAGCACCAACTGCTCTTGCAGAGGACCCGGGTTCGATCCCCAGCATCCATATGGCAGCTGAGAACCATCTTTAACTCCAGTTCCAGGGAAATCCGATGCCCTCTTCTGACCTCCTCAGTATTGCATGACATGGGTGCACAAACCTACATGAAGACAGTACATTTATACACATACAAAAATAAATAAAATTTAAAAAAACAAAAACTGGCCAGGGGTGGTGGCACATGCCTTTAATCCTAGCACTGGGGAGGCAGAGGCAGGTGGATCTTTGTGAGTTGTGAGTTCAAGGCCAGCCTGGTCTACAGAGTGAGTTCCAGAGCAGCTAGGGCTACAGGGAGACCCTGTCTCAAAAAGACAAAAAAAAAAAAAAAAAAAATCAACTTTCTTTTGGGAGTTGGTCACAAGATGGAAAGTAAGACTTGTAAGTTGACTTTGATTTCATCTTTAATAAATGTGTTTGTTAAAAATGGGAGTGGGGGCTGGAGAGATGGCCTAGCGGTTAAGAGCACCGACTGCTCTTACAGAGGACCCGGGTTCGATCCCCAGCACCCACATGGCGGCCAAGAACCGTCTGAAACTCCAATTCCAGGAGAACTCCAGCTCCAGGGGAATCCGAGACCCTCTTCTGACCTCCGCGGCATTGCACAACACGGGTGCACAAACTTGCATGCAGACAGTACATTCATAAACATACAGAAATAAATAAAATTAAAAAATTAAAAAAAAAAAAAGGGAGTATATTTAAGTTTAGAGTGCACAGGGTTTTATAAAGACTAGAACATATGCAGGTGGGTGCCTGAGGAATTTCTGCCCCTTTTGCCAGCAATGGGATACCATCTGCTCCTACCATGAATCAAGCAAACCCTCAGCAGTTTCCAACATTGACAAGAAAATCTGGTTGTTTAGTTAATGCTAAAAACACTTTAAGTCCAACATGAATTGGGTGGTGGTGGTGGTGGTGCTGCTGCTGCTGCTGCTGTTGCTATTGCTGCTGTTGTTGTTTTAATGCTCTTACACATACTGTGACTCTCACATACACAATGACCTGTTTTTCTACCCTTTTCTCAACTATTTTAAAAAGAAAAGTCCAGCCTTATACATGGTCGTACAAGTCCCAGCACTTGGGAGGCAGAGGTGGGTGGATCTCTGTGAGGTCAAGGCCAGCCTGGTCTAAACAGTGAGTTTCAGTCCATCTGGGGCTACAGGGAGACCTTGTCTCAAAAAAAAAAAAAAACTATTACATAATATTACATAATCACATTAACATTGTATCACACATCATTATTTTCATACTTTTATCATACTGAGATTGATCACAAAACACAAAATCCATTAAAAGCTTAGTATAGGGCTTGGGAGATGCTTCAGTGAGTAAGAGCACTTTCTGTGAAAGCAAAAGGACCCAAGTGCTCAAGACCCTAGTACTCACGTGAACCCCAGGCATAGCTGGCTCGCCTCTGTAACCCCAGACAGAACTGAAGGACAGAGACAAGCATTTTCTGAGAGTTCTCTGGCCAGCTAGCCTAGCCATAATGTCAAGTTTCAGGTTCAGTGAAGGATCCTGTCTCAAAAAAATGAGGTGAAGCAATACACTCATACACAATAAATAAATAAATAAATAAATAAATAAATAAATAAATAAATAAATAAATAAATAAATAAATAAAGTTTTTAATAATAAGGTGAAGAGTGATAAAGGAATATACCCAGCATACTTCTCTGGCCTCCCACTACATGTGCATGGGCATGTGTAGCCATACACACAAGTGCATACACCAAAAACGCACCATATCACCATCTATATACACCCAAAATAGATACATCAAAATTAAAATTTTAGTACAAGGAACAAGATGGTGTTTCACTATCAAGAAATGGAATACAGATCAATTCAGCTTTGGTAAGATCAGAGAACAATTTTGAGATAACTGGGTTTGCAGGTACCAGTAAGGCAGGTGGAATAAACAGATATGGTGAACTGTGTGTCTGTGAATAAATATGGGAAAAAGAAATGGATTATAAGCTTACTTCTCTTGTCTACTTACCTTTGATCCTAGCACTTGGGAGGCAGAGGCAGGTGGATCTTTGTGAGTTCAAAGCCAGCCTGGTCTACAGAGTGAGTTCCAGGACAGCTGGGACTACAGGGAGATCCTGTCTCAAAAAAAGACAAAAAAAAAAAAAAATTGGAAGAGATTAATCTGACTGGTTGCTGGCATAATTATGATTCTTTTTTATGTATATGAGTGTTTTGCTTGCATGTATGTTAAGTGCACACACTTCATGCAATGCCCAGAGAGGCCAGAAGAGGGTGTCATATCTCTTGGAACTGGAGTTATAGATGGTTGTTAGCCACCATGTAAGTGCTAGTAACTGAACCTGGGCCCTCTGCAAGAGCAGACAGTGCTCTTAACTGCTGAGCCATCTTTCCAGCTCCTAATTATGATTCTTAAAATGAAAGTAAGAGGTTATAATTGGGAGTCTTGAACTCAGAAAGGCACTAAATTTTGCCCATCTCCTAGAAATTAGTTCTGATAGCCAATAATTAACATAAGGAATCTTGCCTTACTTAGAGCTAATTTCTACCTCTATCTGTTGTTCTATCTTTCCTTTAGGAAGTATTTTTGTTGTTTTTGTTTGTTTTGTTTTTTTCTTTTTGAGACAGGGATCTCTCTGTAGATTCAATTGGCCTGGAACTCACTATGTAGACGAGGATGCCTCAAACTCACAGAAGCTGAAAAGAATAATATATGAAGAATTTCTAGCTGGGTGTGATGGTACATGCCTATAATCTCAGCATTTAGGCCCCAGCTATGCAGCAGGCTGAAGGTCAACCCAGTGTACATGATATCTTGTCTAAAAACAAACAAAAGGATTACCTATATCCAATACTGACTCAGAAATACAAAATGTTCTATGTAACTGCATATGCTTTATCATGTCCCTTTTTTATATGAACGAATGAAAACAAACAAAATATTTAATGGTCTGGAACAAGAAATACCACAATCCAATACTTCCAGTTAATAATTCTTAGGAAACAGACTAACATTTAATTCTATGTGCAGAGTGAAGCTCAGGAAGTCTATGTGTTGTTGTACCCAAAAATATGTTTTGAAAGTCAAGGACCAGCAAATACTATCATTTTATACATTCAAAGGGATATATCAGGCATTGTAAGGATCATGATGAAAAATATGAGTTAGACATTCAGGGTAAAAAGAATTTATCTTTTATTTTTTTATTTTTTTTATTTATTTATTTTTTTGTCTTTTCGAGACAGGGTCTCCCTGTAGCCCCAGCTATCCTGGAACTCACTCTGTACACCAGGCTGGCCTTGAATTCACAAAGATCCGCCTGCCTCTGCCTCCCGAGTGCTAGGATTAAAGGCGTGCGCCACCACACCGGGCCTAAGAATTGATTTTTACATACAAGACTACATTGATTTGGGCACTCAGGAAATGATGCTGCCAGGGATCTTACACATAATCCCATTTTCAACCTGTCCTGATATCCTATTTTCTTCTATTTTAATTAGCATAATATATTTATATTTATGCATTCACCTAGGCATCTCTATACCAAATTTCAGCACTGACCTTTTCCATCATGTTTTAATGGTAGTTATTAGAATATCATTAGTTATTAGAATGTGTCTAATACTGCTTGATGTCACTAGCTTATTTCTCCCCTCTACAAGACATGTCAAGTGCAAATCATCTTCCAATCAAGTGCCATCAAAATCCATCACTTACTCTTATGTGCAAGAACTCTAGAATGATTCTAAAGTAACTCATCTGCCACTCACAAATTCTGAAAACAAAAACCATACACCTCCCCTAATCTTACCTATAATTTGTTATTGCCATCAATATGCCACATCAGCACTCACAGATACCCTAAGTTTACTGATTATAGCAAATCCACTAGGTCAACACATTATGCATTTGTATTCTAGAATGACTCAATATAAAAAGGAGAGTAGAGATTACATGGTTATTGCTTATTTGGTGATGATTCATAAAACATAAAAATAAAAAATTCAGAAAAATTAGAGGAAACTCAAAACAGTAACTTAAATCACTACTGTTCCTTACTCAATAGCTTCATGTCTTTGTATTTATGTACAGTTTTACCAGCAAATGGTTAATAATTTGGAAATTCAAATCACTTTTAATTTGCCTCAAATGGGATCATTAATTTCCAGTTAGAAATTCTTGGGTTTCAAGTATCTATCATAAGGCTGTAATTAAAAGCTCCTAGGTGTACAATAAAAATTACCTGAACAGAACTCCTTAAATCTTTACAATTAAATACTAAGTCATCATTAAACAAGGTAAGAAATACAGGCTGATTAAAGGGAGAAATGACCAAACATTACTGCATAGTAGGCTTCTAGAAACTATGATTGCAACTAGCAGATTACTAATTACTGTGAAGGAGAATGTATCTTTAAGAATTTCTATGATAATTTAGCTGTCAATGTCACAGAGCCCAAGTCAATTGCTTCTTGCAGAGAACCAAGGCATATAGTCTCAACAATGTCCTATACCTATACAGCACACCCACAGTCAGTTAAGGACAGTCAGAGTGGTCAAGTCATTCATGAAGGTTTAAGTAGAACTGAGAGAGGAGTCTAACATGTCCAGCACACTGTCTAAAGAGAAAGGAAAAAAATCAGATTGGCAAGACTACAGTGTTACAGACAAGATTTGTCCCACAAAGCATGAATGATGTGAGAGGCTGTTTTAGAACTAAAAAGTTGCCCCAAGACACTAAAAGGTTTTAAAGATAACATGAAAATTATAATAGTAGGCTGTTACCACATTTCTAAAAACATTTTTATTTTAAGATCCAGCAATTATATTTATGGCATATAGTGTGGTATTTCAATATATGTATACAAGAGATAATAATTAGATCTTTTTCAAAAATGAATAAGGGCTGGAGAGATGGCTCAATAGTTAAAAGTACTGGTTGCTCTTGCAGAGGATCCAAGTTTTGTTCCCAACTCCCACATGACAGCTAATAATCAGCTGAAACTCCAGTTCCAGGAGAGCCAACAACCTCTGTTGGGCATTTATGGGCACTGCATGCACATGGTACACTTACATACATACATTCTCTTTCCATGACCACCTACATTATTAATTCATTACTCAAATGCCAAAGACAACAACAGGCACACAAACTTTAAAAATAAAAATTTTAAAAATTAATAAAAAGAGACCAAGGACAGTTCAGCAGGTAAAAGTGCTTACTACACAAATTTGACCTGAGTTAAATCCTGGAAACACATGAAAAAAGCTGTATGTGATGGCATACATGCCTATGGAGAGACAAGAGGTAGAGACAGAATAATTCACCAGAAGTTCACAGGTCAATTAGCCTGGAATATGCAGTGCAATAAAAATGAGATCCTTCTTTCACCAAAGTGGAAAGCAAGAACCAACTCCCAAAAGTTTTGTCTGACTTCCATACTGTGGCACATGTACCCACACTGACACACACAAACCATATACATATTTATGCATGTATGTATATGTATGGGGGTGGGACTTAAGGCACATGCCATCATGTCCTATAAAAATAAAAAATAAGGGTTGGAGAGAGGCTCAGCGGTTAAAAGCACTGACTGCTCTTGCAGAGGACCTGGGTTAAATTCCCAGCACCCACATGGTGGCTAAGAACAGTCTTTTGTGGGCTGGAGAGATGGCCTAGAGGTTAAGAGCGACTGCTCTTGCAGAAGACCTGGGTTCAGTCCCCAGCACCCACATGGTGGCTGAGAACCGTCTTTAACTCCAGTTCCAGGGGAATCCAACGCCCTCTTCTGACCTCCGAGGCATTGCACAGCATGGGTGCACAAACTTGCATGCAGACAGTACATTCATAAACATACAGAAATAAATAAAATTAAAAAATTAAAAAAAAATGGGAGTATATTTAAGTTTAGAGTGCACAGGGTTTTATAAAGACTAGAACATATGCAGGTGGGTGCCTGAGGAATTTCTGCCCCTTTTGCCAGCAATGGGATACCATCTGCTCCTACCATGAATCAAGCAAACCCTCAGCAGTTTCCAACATTGACAAGAAAATCTGGTTGTTTAGTTAATGCTAAAAACACTTTAAGTCCAACATGAATTGGGTGGTGGTGGTGGTGGTGCTGCTGCTGCTGCTGCTGTTGCTATTGCTGCTGTTGTTGTTTTAATGCTCTTACACATACTGTGACTCTCACATACACAATGACCTGTTTTTCTACCCTTTTCTCAACTATTTTAAAAAGAAAAGTCCAGCCTTATACATGGTCGTACAAGTCCCAGCACTTGGGAGGCAGAGGTGGGTGGATCTCTGTGAGGTCAAGGCCAGCCTGGTCTAAACAGTGAGTTTCAGTCCATCTGGGGCTACAGGGAGAGCTTGTCTCAAAAAAAAAAAAAAACTATTACATAATATTACATAATCACATTAACATTGTATCACACATCATTATTTTCATACTTTTATCATACTGNCAGAGGACCCAGGCTCGATTCCCAGCACCCACATGGTGGCTAAGAACCGTCTTTAACTCCAGTTCCAGGGGAATCTGATGCCCTCTTCTGACCTCCACAGCATTGCATGGCATGGGTGCACCAACCTACATGCACACAGTACACTCATACACATAAAAAATAATAAATTTTAAAAACAAGCTTATGATACACTAACAACTCAACATTTTATGGTAAAGGCAGAAATGGAGCAGGTGAATTTTCTCCTGTTTTACCCATGTGTACAACCTGATTCCATTACTACACCAGAACAAACATCATACCTAAAATAATCCCATTTACTTGCTAAAAGGAACCTAAAACTATATTTTAATAGTTTCTTCACATTCACTTGCCCATTTAACTGCTTATATAAACTAGTACAAGATTAGAATAGTCTAATGGAAGGCTGAAGACAATTAAAATATTCAATATTCCAAATACGGAGTTCAAAATAAAATGAATTTACCATAAGCATCTGTAGGAAGATCCAGTTTGAATTGGAGGCTAGTTCTCAGCTAGCTCCCCTCAGGGCACCATGTGGATGGGAGTCAGGGGGTTTCTCTGACCCCACCCAAAGGAGGAGCAAACAATGTGTCCTAGGTGTGTGATGCTGGGTAGGGCAATGGTGTGCAGTGGCACGGAATTGGGAAGCCCATGATTGGCTCTAGGAACTGACATCATTTGATTTATAAAAGCAGACTGTAGCCGGGCGTGGTGGCTCACGCCTTTAATCCTAGCACTTGGGAGGCAGAGGCAGGCGGATCTTTATGAGTTCAAGGCCAGCCTGGTCTACAGAGCGAGTTCCAGGACAGCTGGGGCTACAGGGAGACCCTGTCTCGAAAAGACCAAAAAAAAGCAGACTGTAGCAAGTAATAAATTGAATTCCCCATTAACATCATTAAGGGAATTCCCGGCTGTCATTTTTTTTTTAATTTTTGCACACATACAGGTGAAAGCAAGCCTGTGTTTCGTTAGGGTAGCCAGTGGGTTGGAAAGAGGTCCCAGTGCAGACCACCAATCTGGATAGCTGATGTTGTGAGTGGACATAGGCTGAAGATAGGCCAACAGCCATCAGGCCAACAGCCATCAGCCTGAAATTCCTGTCCAGGGTTCAACAGTCTCTGGGCAGGTAGGAAGTCACGGCCAGGAGTGGAAAATGTGTCTCGTTGTCCCAGGCTAAGGGCCTGAGTTGGAAGTACCACTCAGGCTGGGCTCCGGGAAGTAGACTGCTGGGCTCTGTGCTGAGAGGCCAGCTCCCTACAGTGGCTGCAGGCAGGTGCTGTGTTCCCCTTTCCTTAGCAGGGCCAAGTGGCACCTGTTCAGTACAAAAGAAAGCTTCCTACAAGCATCTAATTTGGCAAGACAATTTTTTAAAAAAGAATTACAGCAATAATTTGTAACATTATAAATTATCCAAGTTATATGAAATAAATCAATCTTAAGATAGCTGAAAAGTGCCAAAGGCTACTCTGAAAGGAAGCATTTTATGCTATTGAGTAACTCTGGCATTTCTACTAAACCTTTATAAAGACATCCCCACCTGCAGGTTAGCCTGACATATGCCATGCTGAGATTAGGTCCATGTGGGAAAGGTTACTGCCATCCATCACTGTGAAAATTAATAGCTTTATAATAGTTGGAGAAATAAGGTATGGCACAGGAATACAATTTGTTACTAAAAAAGCGTAGGCTAAGTCCATTCATAACATTCTCTTCCCATGACCACCTACATGTTAATTCATTATTCAAATGCCAAAGACAACAGCAGGCATACATACTCAGTCAATAAGTCACCATTATTAAGGCTGCATAAACACTTCCAGCTCAATCATCTAAGCTAACAGAATGAGACAGGAACATGCTTTCCAAGTTTCTCAGTAATAAAACTCAGAGCCACTTTGAACACAACAGGATTACACACAAAATGACCCCAACTCATTTTTTTAGTATTTCATGAAGTAAGTTATATATCCCAAGTTTTCTCTAAATCTTTTCAACATTAGAAAGCAAAGAACACAATCTAACTGGAATCGGTAAGCATTAAATGTCTAAATAAAGGTTACAGCAATATATCTACTCTACCTCAAATTTGCAAAGTATAAATTCAGAACTACCATAAGTTTCTAGATCCTGAGTGTTAGTAAGAAAGAGCACTCTCTTCCTCTCAATAGTGAAAAAGTGCAGCTTGCTTTACTCTCCAGTTTTAAAAACTCTATAAATACAAGTACATAGCAACTCTCCATGTCCTTTCCAATAAGGAATGTATAAAAGGTACTTAGAGGTATTTACTTCAAATGTGCTATAACTTTTTTTTTTTTTTTTTTTCTTTTCAAGACAGGTTCTCCCTGTAGCCCCAGCTGTCCTGGAACTCACTCTGTAGACCAGGCTGGCCTTAAACTCACAAAATCCGCCTGCCTCTGCCTCCCGAGTGCTAGGATTAAAGGCGTACGCCACCACGCCCGGCAAATTTGCTATAACATTTTCACAATTATCTACTTATCTCAGTAGTAACAAATTTCCTTCATTATGGTATAGAATGCTCTACTCTTCTCATATTCACATCTTCCTTAACAATGGAACCCCAATTCTATTTGGGGAAGCAAAGTGCCTGTTTTAGACTCTCAGTGTCCCTTACAGGTAGGGGCAGCCATATATCTGAGTTCTGGCTAATGATGGAAACTTTCTGGTGAAGTTGCTTACAAGTAGTAGGACTAACTGAAAGGCAGCGTTTGGGGCTCTTTCCCTTTGCCTTGCAGTTACTGGGAATACAGATATAAAAGCAGAAGTTCCTGCAGACAGTTGTCCATAAGATCACTTGGAATACAAAAGCCATGCCCTAAGAAAGCATAAAGGCTGGTCCCTGATTTCTACACATCTCTCCCTGCAGCTTTCATGAACCTTCTATTTTAAGCCACTTCCTAGTTTTCAGTTTTATGCTGTCAGATTACAAACTGTTAGACTTGTTTAACAAAATTATAATTTGAGCTTTAAAATAATAATCATGTTCAGAGTCAGGAAATACATAAACAGATTTTTTATTTATATGTCTTTATTTCATGTATGTATTTTGCCTGCATGTATGTAGGTACCCCATGTACATGCAATGCCTGTGGAGCCCAGAAGAGGATGGTAGATGCACTGGAAACTGGAGGTTCTGATGGTGGTTAGCCTCCATTTGGGTGCTGGGAACTAAACCCAGGTCCTCTGCAGGAGCAGTCAGTGCTCTTAACCACTGAGCCATCTCTCCAGCTCCCACCTGGCTTTGTCTATTTCTATACTCAAGTATTTAAAAAAACAACATATATATATGAAAAAGTTATAAAATACCTTCCATAGGGATATTTTAATAATTTTGATACAGTTTTAATGGATATTTTCACACAATAAAATCAATGGCTTAAAGTACAAATGAAATATAAAATATGAGTGCGTGTGTATAGCTGATGACTACATAATAAAAATCTCAGTCACAGGAAACCTCCCTTCCAGTCAGGGAAATCCAAAAGACTTCCAAAATAACACAAGCTGTAGCTACAACCCTTGATTGCCTCCTAGAACTTGAAGGTCAGACCCTATTGTTGAAGACATGACATACTTATATACATATGTTTGTCCATTTATGAATATGTGTGTATATGTAACAATAACAAAGAAGAGAACAAGAAAGTGTGAGGGAGTGTGAGGACACAGAAGAAGATGGTGGGAGACTGGGAGGGATGGAAATAATGCAAAGATAATATTCATGTATGAAATTCTCAAAAATTAAAAAAAAATTAAAATTCAATGGCCTAAAACTTAGAACATATTCCTAATGAATTTACTGAGTATCAGATAATAATAATAATAATGTTATCTAGAGGTATAGCTAAGTTGTAGAGCACTTATCTAGCACATGCAAGTCCCACAAAGGAGTAGTGAAGACAGAGACAGAGAGACAGAGACAGAAAGAAAAACAGACAAGGACAGACTAGATAACAACAATTCTATCCCAATGCCTATTGAATAAACATGCAACTGATCTCCAGCTGACAGCTCTGAAGATCACTGAGTTTTTCTAGTCATCTAAAATGTATGTCTGTGGCTGCTTCGGATAAAGCCATGAATGAGCATCCAAAAATAATTCTGTTTTAGGAAAACTTTAAAGCACATTCCTAGCCGGGCGTGGTGGCGCACACCTTTAATCCTAGCACTTGGGAGGCAGAGGCAGGCGGATCTTTGTGAGTTCAAGGCCAGCCAGGTCTACAGAGTGAGTTCCAGGACAGCTGGGGCTACAGGGAGACCCTGTCTCAAAAAGACCAAAAATAAATAAATAAATAAAGCACATTCCTTAACATTCAATAGTTATTACCTTTTATTTAAACTGGTAGACATTAGCTTACCATTGTTCCAAGAGTCCCATTAAAAAGCCATTTATAAACAATGTCCATTTAATATTTCTTCTGTCTCTACTCCCAAAAAAATGATGGCAAAATCTATAAACAATCTTGAAAAGTCAAACAGCAAGTACTAATTCTTTTATTCTCAAGCACTTAGAACTTAACCTGCTATATGCTAAGCACAGTGGTTACTTCTAAAGTGGTAAGCAATGAGCAAGAATTCTCTTTCCATAAGCTTTGAACTTAAAAGAAAAGGGGTTACAAACCAGTAATAATGCGATATGTGATTAACTCGGCCCAATAAATAAATTTACTGGCACCCAAAGTGTTTGAAAAAAGTCAAGTTTGGTGAAAGGGCCAGGAGAAACATACAAGTGGTATCAGAAAGTCAAGAGCTGAGGGAATCTATGCTGAAGAGGTTAGGCAGGAGGAGGACAGAAGTGTCCCACTGATCTGCAACACAGGGTTCCTGGGAACTGTCAAAAGCATTTCAAAGTATCTGACTTGCAGTCAGAAAATGCATGACAAAGAGAAAGACCACTAACCTCTTTGGGAATGTAAGGCGAGAATACCATATTACATAGGATACTTGCTTTGTTTTGTTTTCTTAAATGTTACTTATGGGACTGGAGAGATGGCTCAGTGGTTAAGAGCAGTGGCTGCTCTAACAGAGGACCTGGGTTTGGGTCCCAGCACAGTGGCTCATAACAGTTCTTAACTTCAGTTCTAGGTGTTCAGGAGCCCTTTTCCGGCCTCCATTGGTACTGCATGATACAGGTGCACTTACATACATGCAAGCAAAACATTCATACACATAAAATAAAAATAATTTTTTAAAATGTTATATAGGGCAAAGTAAACACAAAAGTGCACATAAAATACTCTGGCTTTGGCAGAGAATTTGGTAAAGGTATTCTTGACTTTTGTTTTTATCAACAAACAGCAAACTCTGAGTATATTTCATTACCACAAGAGGTCATAGGGCTTTTACACTATTTTATCATTACTTTTTTTTGCGGGGGGGTCTTTTCAATACAGGGTCTCCCTGTAGCCCCAGCTGTCCTGGAACTCACTCTGTAACCAGGCTGGCCTTGGACTCACAGAGATCCTCCTGCCTCTGCCTCCCAAGAGCTAGGATTAAAGGTGTGCACCACCACGCCTGGCTCAGATTGATTTCTTTAGATTGATTTCTTTTGTTGTAAAAGTAGTGATAAGCCGGCACAGAGTGAGTTCCAGGCGAGCTGGGACTATAGGGAGACCCTGTCTCAAAAAAGACAAAAGAAAAAAGAAAATCCCACTTAGCCGTGTGTGGTGGTGCACGCCTTTAATCCTAGCACTTGGGAGGCAGAGGCAGGCGGATCTTTGTGAGTTCAAGGCCAGCCTGGTCTACAGAGCGAGTTCCAGGAAAGCTGGGGCTACAGGGAGACTCTGTCTCAAAAAGACAAAAAAGAAATCAATCTGAGGGGCTGGAGAGAGAGCTCAGCTGTTGAGAGTACTGACTGCTCTTGCAGAGGATCTGAGTTCAATTCCCAGCACCCACATGGTAGCTAATAGTCTATAACTCTAGTTTCAGGGGAATTCAATGACCTCTTTGGACCTCTGCAGGCACTGTAAAACATGGATACACTTACACATAGGCAGGAATACACTCATATACATAAAATAAAAAATAAATAAAATATATTTTTAAGCTGGGCATGGTGGTGCCCACCTTTAATCCCAGCACTGGGGAGGCAGAGGCAGGAGGATCTTTGTGAGTTCAAGGCCGGTCTGGTCTACATAGTGAGTTCCAGGAAAGCTTGGGGCTACAAGGAGACCCTGTCTCAAAAAGACCAAAAAATATTTTTTTAAATCAATCTGGGAAAATCTAAATTAAGAAATAAAACTACAAATTTTAGATGACAATTATAATACTACATACAATTTATTCGACATGGTGTCTACCAAAACAACTTCTCTACAGCTTATTCCCCTATCACAGGAAAATTTCCTATTTAGTAAAAACTGAGCAATATTTGTCTATAACTGAACTATAATGGGAATTGAAGAATTAAATATTGGTAAAGATTTTACTTTAAAAAGTTCAAAGTACTGTTATCACTCTGGAATTTTCTACTTTTAAATCAGAAGAACTGTGTTCATGCATGCATGCTTGTGTGTGTGCATACACACATGTGTGCACAAGGACATAAACATATATCAAGGAAGAAACCAGTTAAAGTCTATAGCATGGCCAGCAAGATGGCTCCATGGGTACAAGTACTTGTCACAGAGCCTGACAACCTGATTTCAATCTCTGTAACCTGCACTTGTGGAAGGGGAAAAATAACTCTCACAAGTGGTGCTCTGACTTCCACACTGCACACATGCACAAAGACACACAATTAATTAATTGATTGATTGATGGTGGTGCACGCCTTTAATCCTAGCACTTGGGAGGCAGAGGCAGGCAGACCTTTGTGAGTTCAAGGCCAGCCTGGTCTACAGAGTGAGTTCTAGGACAGCTGGGGCTACAGGGAGACCCTGTCTCGAAAAGACCAAAAAAAAAAAATTTTAGGCATTCCATTTTTTAAAACTATGGTCTTCTCCTGAATAAACCCTCTTATTCTCACCAGAAAGAGAAAGAAATTTAAACAGAAAGTGTATATAACCAGAGTTAAGAACCTTTCCAAAACCACGATCTATCAAATTATTTTCTTTAGATCTATTTTTCTAACATTAGCATCAGAAACACAGCATAAACTTCCATTTCATGTGTTAAATATAGATTATCTAGTCTTCTGCTCATTATTTTTACCTTCATTTACCTACTCTAACTAGTAATCTTTTGTTGTATCTCTAACACTAATGAATTTACTTTTCTGTTTCAAAATGTCCAAATGGAAATTGTGCTGTATATTATACTATGTAACAATAAAATTATCAGTAAATGAACTAATTACTGCTACCATATTTCTAACATATATTTAAATAGCTAATATTCATTTAGCATTGACTGGATTGGAGGTACTACTTATTATAAGCACTCTATTTTTTTTTTTGTTTTACACTTTTTTTGGTATTTTTGAGACAGGATCTCCCTTTTAGTACCAGGTGTCCTGGAGCTCGCTCTGTAGACCAGGCCGGCCTTGAACCCACAGAGATCCACCTATCTCTGCCTCCCGAGTGCTGGGATTAAAGGCATGCGCCACCACATCCAGCAAGCACTCTATTTTTTAACTGACTTGTTCAACATAAGAATCCTTTTAGAGGGGCTGGAGAGATAGCCTAGCAGGTAAGAGCACCGACTACTCTTGCAGAGGATCTGGGTTCGATCCCCAGCACCCATATGGCGGCTAAGAACCGTCTGTAACTCCAATTCCAGGAGAACTCCAGTTCCAGGGGAATCTGACACCTTCTTCTGACCTCCGCGGCATTGCACGACACGGGTGCACAGACCTACATGCAGACAGTACATTCGTACACATACAAAAATAAATAAAATTAAAAATAAAAAAAAGAATCCTTTTAGGTATGTACTATCATCAAATCTCTGATGATAACCAGATGTTGTGGTCACACCAGAAAGTATCACATCAATTAAAGATTTTCATAAAACTTCATTTACATTCTACTTATAAAAAAGAGACTTTCAGAGCCCTTAGATGGTAGTGAGGAGAAGTATGTACCTCAGAATCAAATAAAATAGGGTATTTTCATCCCATTTTAGAGATGAGAGACTTGAGGAACAAAGAAATTACACAATGCACTCAAGTTTAGACTGCTCACAGATATAATCTTACCACCATTCTACTTGGAAAAAGAGACCTACACAATGATCTCTAGGATACATTACAGAGCACATGCATAATACAAACAGTTCCAGTTCATGAAACTCTTCTGAAAAAGTACTTTGTATTTAACTTTTACATTTACAATACATACATATAAGACAAAAAATGAAAGACCATTTTAACAGTAATGCACAAGAGTATACTAACTATTAAATGACAATTTCAGGGACCTTGAAGAACGTTCATGATTTTTAAATGGCTATCAATTTTAATTCTGCTCTTTGCTTTCTTCTGGTGCCTGGGATCAAATCCAGGGCACTGTGCCTGCTAGACTTGTCCTCTACCATGAAGCTACAACCTCACTTCATATCTCCTCCTTCTTTCAATAAAAGTAACCAAAAGATCTTCAAATTCCAAACAGATTCCCTCTCAATACCATCAAACAAAGACACAAATCTCCAATTTCTAGTCCTACAATAATCTGAATTCAAGTACCTAAAAACATTTAACTTTAATTTTAACTTTACCATCTACATGGGAAATTTCTTGAAAATAGAAGAGTGACAGGAAATATTTATTAACTATCTTTAGGAGCTTTAGAAGGTATTACTATATTATATATATATACATATATGTATATATACATACTAATCCTTATATATATATACATACTAAGGATTATAGCATATATAATGATTATCCATAATAAAGAAATGGAAAGGAAGAAACAAAGGAATGAAGGGTAAGAGAAGGAAAAAGGAAGATTTCAGAATGAGACTAAAACTCAAGTTTCTACAGAGTATATCCTGTGTTATAAAAATGTTTGTAAGGGGGCTGGAGAGATGGCTTAGCAGTTAAGAGCGCCGACTGTTCTTGCAGAGGACCTGGTTCGATTCCCAGCACCCACATGGTGGCTAAAAACCGTCTTTAACTCTAGTTCCAGGGGAATCCGATGCCTTCTTCTGACCTCCACGGCACTGCACGATACGGGTGCACCAACCTATGTGCACACAGTACACTCATACACATAAAATAATAAATAAAAATTTAAAAAAATGTTTGTAAGGATTAATCAAAATAATTAGGACCCAATCTATCTACCACACAAAGCCTTCATTAAATATTACTTGTCTTCTTCCTTCTGTTTAGCTAACACAAGGTAGAAAACACACCTGGCTCCTTCCTTTAGTGTTTCTGGAAACTTAGAAAGGGAGAAAAATAAGAGCATTTGTTTCCAAAATACCTTTGGCAACACAGAACATCTCCCTCTGGTCACCCTTAATGGGTTAAGAGCAATCTCTATCAATTATGGAGCACAAATAGTAAATTAAAAATAATACCTCTTTACACACACATACAGACAGAGTATATGTGTTAAAAATAAGCACTAGCGCCGGACGTGGTGGCACATGCCTTTAATCCTAGCACTTGGGAGGCGGAGGCAGGCGGATCTTTGTGAGTTCAAGGCCAGCCTGGTTTACAGAGTGAGTTCCAGGACAGCTGAGGCTACAGGGAGACTCTGTCTTGAAAAGACCAAAAAAATAAAATAAAATAAAAATAAGCACTAGCATAATTTAGTCAAATCATCAAAATATGTTGTCATGAGTATTTGTTCACAACATATTTCACAAAATCCCTTTTTGCTTTCTGATGACTACTTGAAAGCATTAAGAACCATCTAAGGTTGGCTCTTCCTAAAAGCACTGACAAGGTTTTTCATTCTGTGAAATTAAGTCCCCAGGGTTTCAAATAGGCATCTAAGTTAACAGAGGTTAATAAATTAACCCATAACATTATGTTCTACTGTATACACCAGATGCCAGACACACAGACAACAGAACCCTGCTAGCATACACAAAAAATGGGGAATGTGAGGATACGTGTACCAGAAAATCTGCTAAACCAACAGTAAAAACTGTGCCATGCTCCACAGAAAAACAAGAGGAAGATGGCAGAGCTTCTTTTCCGGTTTTTTTTGTTTTGTTTTGTTTTGGGTTTTTTTTTGTTTGGTTTGGTTTTTTTTTTTTTATCTTTTTTGAGACAGGGTCTCCCTTTAGTCCCAGCTGGCCCAGAGCTTGCTATGTAGACCAGGCTGGACTTGAACTCACAGAGATCCCCCTGCCTCTGCCTCCCAAGTGCTGGGTGGGATTAAAGGCATGTGCCACCATGCCCAGCTTTCAGAACTCACTTCTTTTTTTTTAATCAAACCTAGACCCATGTCCCCCCCCCATTCCCCCATCCCACCAGAACTCATGCATTCTGCCAAACATGCTTTTCATCTCTTTCTTAGTCTTTCTCAATATTCTCCATGAGGAAGTTGACTGTTTTGAGCAGAAGTTCACTGTTTCAATCAGTTCTTTGATGCAGTCCTTTCTGTTGTTGTTGTTGTTTCCAATATGCATCACTCCCAGCTGCTTTGGACAAAAGCTCAAGGGGCCGTGCACAAGAAATACTTACAACTAGGTAATTGGCACTAGCATCCACAGATGAGGGATACCATTCTTCGTTTGTTTTTCTGGGACTGTGTTACTTCACTCAGCATGATGTCCTCTAGCTCCAACCATTTTCCTGCAAAGCTCATGGTGTCATCTTTCTTTACTGCTGCATAGAACTCCATTGTGTAGATGTACCACATTTTCTCTATCCACTCATCAGTTGAGGGGCATTTAGGTTGGTTCGAGCTCCTTGCTATTGTGAAGAGAGCTGAAATAAACATGGCTATGCATGTATCTCTGTGGTGGGATGAGTCTTGAGGGTTCATGCCTAGGAGTGGTATGGCTGGGTCCGGTGGCAAGTTCATTACAAGTCTACCAAGGGTTCTCCACACTGCTTTCCATAGTGGCTGTACAAGTTTACATTCCCACCAGCAGTGGATGAGTGTTCCCCTTTCCCCACAACCTCTCCAGCACTTGGTATCATTTGTTTTCTTGATCCTAGCCAGTCTTATTGGAGGTAAGATGATATCTTAAAGTGGTTTTGCTTTGCATTTCCTTAATGATTAGTGTTGTTGAGCAGAGCTCACTTCTTTTAGTCAATCCCTAGCTTCCTTAAAAATGCAGCAGAAAAAAAAAATGGCTTCAATACTAGGAGCAAAACAAAACATAGAAGACTCTTAAACCCTTGTAGTGACTCTAAAAGTTGTCATTGAGAAAAGATAACAGGTAAACATGGACCTCCTCTACAAAGTTTGTTCCCTAGTTTTGGGGTACAGATGGGTCTTCTTAAAATTTAGTATTACATGTTAAATTCTTTTGGGGGGGAGGGTAATTTTTGAGACAGGGTCTTCCTGTAGCCCCAGCTGGCCTGAAACTCACTTCGTAGACCAGGCTGGCCTTGAACTCCCAGAGATACGCCTGCCTCTGCCTCCCCAGTGCTGGAATTAAAGGTGTGCACCACCATGCCTGGCAACATGTTAAATTCTTAAATGCTAGGTAATAAAAGGAAAACTGCTTTATTAGGGCTAACTTGTTCTTTCAAACATTATGAAATCAGTTTCACACTTAAAGATCTAAACTCTCTAAGTAGTTTTACGGCACTCAGAATTAAATACAAACAAATGCTTATAATAACCCCAATTTCAAGACAGAAGGCCTTTTGATCAGTTTTTCAAATTGCCAAGCTTCTCTTTACCTAGAGTTCTACATAAAGACAATCATGCTGCCTAGTCAGGGAGGAGCTTTTGACTTCGATTTAAATATATCTCAACCAGTAACATCTTTACTGGCTATTTTATCCTTTCGTTCTTTAAGACAAAGGAATAAAATGAAGTTGAGATTTAGTAAGAGGCCAACAAGATGGCTTAGCAGGTAAAGACTAACAAACAATCCAATCCCTGGGACCCACATGTCAGGAGAGACCTGATTCCTGCAAGTTGTCTCTGACCTCCACACATGAAGCATGGCACAAAAGGGCCCTTGCACATACAGAGACACACAAATTAATAAATGTAGTTCTTAAAAGATACAATCCATAATGAACTCCACACTCAAAATTCTTATTTGCTAATCTACTTCTTTTCCCTTATCAAATAGCTAAGAATCAAGCTACATTAAAGGAACAATGACTATGTTCAGAGTTGAGAAGATACATTAAAAATACTATTTCTCTGCTATACTTTGTGTGTGTGTGTGTGTGCATGTGGAGGCTGCATATTTATTTGGGGTATCATCCTGAATAGTTTTTGAAATAAACTCTCTCATTGAACCTGGAACTCACCAATTCAGCTAGGCTGACTGCCCAAGCAGCTCCAGGACTCCACCTGTCTCCACCTACCCAGGGCTGGTACTGCACCATCACACCTAGATCTTTACATGGGTGCTGAGGCTCCAAACTGAGGTCCTCAGACTTACGCAGCAAGCACTATCAAATGAGCTATCTCCCCAGCCATTTCTCCTATATTTAATATATGTATAAGCAGCTATGTTATAGAATCTTTGCATTTATTCTAAGGAATTTAATAGTTTGGGAATGGCTATTCTGGACCTTTGCTTTCTTTGGTTTTAAATGGAAAGACGAGATTTTTGTAGCATTCTCCAGTTTAATTGAGCTATATATAAAATTCTAAGAGGCAGAGTCTTTAAACTCAGTATCTATAGCAATTTGCATATGGAAGGTACTCAAATATACTTTTAAATGCCAATTATCAACAAAGGAACCAATTTTCTTTTATATGCCCGATTTTAGTTTTAAAATGTCTATAAATTATTTAGCCTTATCCCCATTAAAATTGCAGCCTAGGGCTAGGAGTATATAGCTCAGTGGTAGACCACTAACTTAGCATGTGCAAGGCACTGGGTTCAATCCTCCATTCAACAAAAAGGAAAGAAAAATTCTTGAGAATGAGTTAGCTCAGAGACTTCTAAAGAAAAAAACAATGCAAAATCAAATTAAGTACACGATCTCTGAGACTAGATCATAGGAAGCAGAGCAGCTTTTCTGTGCTCCATTTTAGGTTGTCTTTTGTTTGTCTGTTTCATCCATCACTCCAGTGGATACTAGCAGCCATGTCCTGAAATCACTCAAACAGCCATGTGACTAGGAACGTGAGGCCTCCTGGTAATAGCTAAGGAAGTAGTCTGCTAATACTAGTGGTCTGAGTATCATCTCACTCAAACAAGCCTTCAAGCTGACTAATGTGACTTCTTGATTACAATGTTATAGAAGGTCCTGAATCAGAATAACCATATTAACTGGCTTCTAAATTTCTGGCTCTTTTAAGACCATGTGAAATAATAAATGCCCACTGATGTTGTAAGCAGTTACATTCTGGGGGTAATTTGTTAAATAACAATAGATAAGGAATTAGGGAACCACTGAAATATTAAATTTCTCACATTGATGCCACCTCAATCATTTTCCTTTTCCAAAACTCAGAATCTCACAAAGACATCTATTTACGGGGCTGGAGAGATGGCCTAGCGGTTGAGAGCGCTGACCGCTCTTACAGAGGACCCGGGTTCGATCCCCAGCACCCACATGGCGGCTGAGAACCGTCTGAAACTCCAACTCCAGGAGAACTCCAGTTCCAGGGGAATCCGACACCCTCTTCTGACCTCCGCGGCATTGCACGACACGGGTGCACAAACCTACATGCAGACAGCACACTCATCCACATACAAAAATAAAT
>VZQC01008495.1:604921-624776 GCA_009823505.1 Rhizomys pruinosus | reverse complement strand
AAAAAAAAAAAAAAAAAAAAAAAAAAAAAAAAAAAAAAACATACAGGATAAATTTTCAAACTTTTATTACATAGTAAGTAATAAAGGAATTTAAATTACTAATAATTACAACAACAACATTCCCACCTCAACCCCAATTTTATTTAAAAAAAAAAAAAAGAGAGAGAGAGAATGTAATGCTTTCTGGAAGCAGTTAAGATTAAGAAAAACAGCGGGGCGTGATGGTGCACGCCTGTAATCCCAGCACTTGGGAGGCAGAGGCAGGTGATCTCTGGGAGTTCAAGGCCAGCCTGGTCTACACAGAGAGTTCCAGGACAGCTGGGGCTACAGGAAGACCCTGTCTCAAAAAGAACCCCCCCCAAAAAAAGTTTATTAAGAAAAATAAATACCCTCCTTACATGCATCCCATGCTTAGATCTGTTCTGCTGTTCTGCTATTCATAAAGTTGTCAACTTTACTTGTAGCTGATACAATGTTAATCAAGTGATCATAAAAAGGAGATAAAAGGCTTTCTGTTTCATGCAGTGGTACTATTTAGCGCGCGCGCGCACACACACACACACACACACACACACACACACACACACTGAGGAGAGGAAGGGAGTAAGTAGAGGGGTGAGACAAATCACGGACAAACTACTTTCCCTGTCCCCCAACAGTAAGGCAGACATTATTCATGGCCACTAGTATAGAGACCACTGTTAACAGAGATCTGTGTTGGGGAAACAGACTGGACTCAAGACCTCCAAACTATACTCTCAATTCATGGACTTCCCTGCCTCAATCAAACTCTTCTTTAAACATTGTTTAAATTTCTGAATTACAAAATTAACAAAAGCAACCAAAAAAAGACATACAAATAAAAATATATAGTGTGCTTTTAGTATACACTTCAAGAAAGATCCATCTTGCTATTCAATTCTATCCTGAAGTAAACACTTGAAGAGATTTCTTTAACATTAAACAGGTATCATTCAAACAAAACACAAAAACTAAAGGTTATTCATCACTTATTTTCCTGGGTACTACTTCTATAGTATAAATTCTTATTTTTTTTCCTTTTAAAAGGATTTATTTAGATGGGGAAAATAAAAGGTATAACAAAAATCTCAAAGCAGAGAGACATTCTCATTCTAATAAGAACAAAACCATAGTAAGGAAAGACTACAACAACAGCAACAACAACAAAAAAGACTCACAGGAGAGCAAAAAAAACAAATCCTTTGGCTCCATGACATCTGGGGTTCATAGTGACACATGGCACTACATGGTTTCAGTGAGCTGGTATATCACCCCTACAGTCCTGACACCAATAGCGCACACTGCCTCACTCCAGGCCTTGCTCTACTGGGTATCTGCAGCTTTTCTCAACAGACATTCCACAGTCCTGGTATGGAAAAAAATCCTAGGGGCTCCACTGCCACAATTTCACAGCTTCATGAGATGAGACCTCAGAGCCTCTTTTCCAGAAACCCTGCCACACACTACCTGGGGTTTCTATGGAATCTTGGCACAAGGTTCTATGACCCTGTAGCTCTTACATTCTGCATACCTACAAAACTGACACCATGTGGACAACACCAAGTTCTACTGACGATTGCATTAGCCTTCAGAGATCCTGTACAGCTGAATCAGGGAAAATAATTCCCTATGCAGCCCTGCTTGAGCAAGGAACTGCTGAAGCAGTGAAGCAGTCTGCTCAATCGCCCTTTTTTCAGGCATTCTTTTTCACTAAGATTTATATATTTTGTGAGTATGTGTGGGTATATGCACCATGTGTGTGTGCCTAATGTCCATGGAGGTCAGAAGAGGACACTGGATCCCCTGGAGGAGGAGCCGGCGCTTTCGTGCCCTGATTGGATCTGGGCTGAGCAAGAGGTAGTGTCTTGGGACAGTTCTCCAAGCTGGCATTGGGCACCTCCAGAGGAGGGTACAGTAGAAGTCAGTTCTGGTTGGTATAAAACCCCCGACTCCCATCCCCACCCCCACAGCTGCAAACTGGCTTCAGATGCTTCTGATCTCCACAGTGGGAGAGGCACCCCAGTCAGGGTGTGTATGTTTCAGGTAAGGATTCTGGCTTCTTCAACTGAAGATCACTAGATCAAAAGACCTGCTTTCTTATTTTCTTTCTCCTCTGCATCTCCACGCCTGGAAAAGCCTCCTGCTGCCCTACATCACAACTGGCACCTTGTCTTCACTGTCACAAGGGTTCTACAGCCTGAATGCTGTGCTGTCTTAAAATGTTCTCTACCAGCCGGGCATGGTGGTGCACATCTTTAATCCCAGCACTCAGGAGGCAGAGGCAGGCAGATCTCTATGAGGTCAAGGCCAGACTGGTCTACAAAGCGAACTCCAGGCCAGCTGGGACTAAAGGGAGAACCTGTCTCAAAAAATATCAAAAAAAAAGGAAGGATGGATGGGTGGATGGATGGATAGAAGGGTGGATGNAAAAAAAAAAAAAAAAAAAAAAAAAAAAAAAAAAAAAGTTCTCTACCAAACAAATTAACCCACTACTTTTTAATTCAACTTCATTCAAATTTTTAGGACATAAGCAGAATATAGCCTGATTCTTTGCCAGAATGATAGCACAAATAGCTTCAAGTTCATTCTCAACAGTGATCTTGTTCCCTTCTCAAGCATCTTGAAGCTAGCCTTCAGTGTTCATACTTCTATTTGCATTCTGGTCTTCTGAACTCCTACCTGAATGGTTCATTGGACCCTGATTAGAGCATTTTAGGGCTTCTCTAGCCCACAATACCAAACTCTTCCATACTCCCACAAGTCAATCCCAAAGGCCTTTGACCCATATAGCCAGGTTTATCACAGCAACAACCCCACTCTCAGTGTCATTTTTCTGAATTAGTTAAATGTCCCATTACTATGACAAAATAAATGACAGAAGCAACCTTAGGGAAGTTCACAGAAGTACTTGGTTCACAGTTTAATGGCAGGGAAGGCACAGCAGAGTTTAATGGGAGAAATATGTTTCCTCCTTTCACAGCATAGCAAACCAGAAAGCAGAGCCAAGAAATAACTCCCTAGAAACCCACTTCCTCCAGCTAGGCACCACCTCCTAAAATTCCACAACTTTCCAAAACAGCACCATCAGCTGCAGACCAAATTTTGAACACATGAGCCTCTGGTGGGCATTTTTACTCAAACCCTAACAGTTACCAATATGATACAAACCCACTACTCCTTGATACATACCAAAGACTGTGTGGGAAGATCCCCTTTGAATTAGGGGCTAGTTCCCAGCTAGCACCCCTCAGGGCACCATGTGGGAGTCATGGAATTCCTCTGACACCACCCCAAGAGAGAGCAAGCAACATGGCCCAGGCACATGATGCTACACAGAGCAGCAGTATACAGTGGCACAGAACTGGGGGTCTGTGATTGGCTCTGGGAGCTGATGTCATTTTGCTTATAAAAGTGAGTTGCAGCAAGCAATAAAGCGAATTCTCCATTACCATACAGGCCGTTATTTTTGCACATGTACAGGCCTGGATTTTCAGTGTCGTGGCCAGTGGGTTGGACAGCGTCCATCAGACCACCAACCTGGTATGCTGGTATGGGGCTGGACCTACCAGGTCACCAGCTGTGAAGTGAATTCACCAGCTGTGAAGGGTGTAGGTTGAAGATAGGCCATCACCCATCAACCTGAAATTCCTGTCCAGAGACCAGCAGTCTTTGGGCAAGTGGGAAAGCCCGGCCAGACAGGAAACATTCAGTTTTCCCAGGCTAAAGACCTGAGTTGGAAGTAGCTCTCAGGTCAGGTTATGAAAGTAACCAACTGACCTCTGGGCCAAGGGGTCAGTTCCCTACAGTGACTGAAGGCAGTCACTGTGCTCCCCTTCCTTTAACAGGACTGCACTGTACCTGCTCGTAGTAAGAGAAGCTCCCACAAAAGACAACAGAATTATACATATATACGTGTATATATATATATATATATATATATCTTCATATATAAAGCATTATGCTCATAATAGATATATTCAAGTTAACATAAAAAGTTGACCATTCGGGCTGGAGAGATAGCCTAGCGGTTAAGAGCACCGACTGCTCTTACAGAGGACCCGGGTTCGATCCCCAGCACCCACATGGCGGCTAAGAACCGTCTGTAACTCCAATTCCAGGAGAACTCCAGTTCCAGGGGAATCTGAGACCCTCTTCTGACCTCCGCGGCATTGCACGACACAGGTGCACAGACCTGCATGCAGACAGTACATTCATACACATACAAAAATAAATAAATAAAAAATTTTTTTAAAAAGTTGACCATTCATGTTCACAGCAGCATTATTTCTAATAGCCAAAGAATAGAAGCAATCAAATATTTATGGACTAATTAACAGATGAGCAAAATGTGGTAAAGTCATACAACAGAATTATTCAGCCATAAAAAGGTACTGTGTTAGTCACTTTTCTGTTGCTATAATAAAGCACCATGACCAAAGCACAGAAAGGAGAGTTTCTTTGGCTTATAGTTCCAGGGGAAAGTGCATAATGGTGAGGGAGGCATGGCTGAAGAGGTGGCCAGAGTATAAAGCTGACCAAAGACATCTTCAAGCAGGCACATTAAGAGTGACTGGAATTCTGAAAAGTCAAGATCTCTCAAAGAACTCTCAAAGGCCCCCAGTGATGTGCTTCCTCCAGCATGGCCACATGTCCTGAAGGTTCCACGACCAACTCTGCCCAAACAACACCACCAAGTGTTCAAATACTTAGAGCCTATTGGAGACATTTTTATTCAAACCACCACAGGGTGGTGGGCCAAATGACAGAACATTTGCTTTAGCATGCCCAAGCTAGTGATTTGATCCCAAGCACAAAAACCAGAAGCACTGATTTATGATACAACATGAAAACAGAAAACATCACAGTGAGTAAAAGAAGTCTATATTGTATACTTCTATTTAGATGAAATATCCAGAAATGGCACATTTAGAGTAAAGAAACCATTATGAGTAGATACCTAGATTAAAAGAAATAAGGCTTAACTATGAGAGGACTTTGTGGTGATGATTAAAGTTTTCTAAAATTGGAATCAAGTGAGCCGGGCATGGTGGCGCACGCCTTTAATCCTAGCACTTGGGAGGCAGAGGCAGGCGGATCTTTGTGAGTACAAGGCCAGCCTGGACTACAGAGTGAGTTCCAGGACAGCTGAAACCCTGTTCAGGGTTTGAGACAGGGAAACCCTGTCTCAAAAAGACCAAAAAAGAAAAAAAAGAAAAAATTGGAATCAAGTGATAGTTACACAAGTTTTTATGTGCATTAAAAAAAAAAAATCAGGGCTGGAGAGATGGCTCAGCAGTTAAGAGCACCCAGCTCTTGCAGAGGACCCAGGTTCGATTCCCAGCACCCACATGGCGGCTAAGAACCGTCTTTGACTCCAGTTCCAGGGCAATCTGACACCCTCTTCTGATCTCTGCGGCATTGCACGGGTGCGCCAACCTACATGCAAACAGTACATTCATACATATAAAAAATAATAAATTAATTAAAAATAAAAAGTCTTTTAAAAAAATCACTGAGGGCTGGAGAGATGGCCTAGCGGTTAAGAGCGCCGATCGCTCTTACAGAGGACCCGGGTTCGATCCCCAGCACCCACATGGCGGCTGAGAGCCGTCTGAAACTCCTCCAATTCCAGGAAAACTCCAGTTCCAGGGGAATCCGAGACCCACTTCTGACCTCCGCGGCATTGCACGACACGAGTGCACAACCTGCATGCAGACAGTACATTCATACACATACAGAAATAAATAAAATTAATAAAAAAAAAAATTCACTGAATTAAGCTGGGCATGGTGGTGCATGCCTTTAATCCCAGCACTCAGGAGGCAGAAGCAGGCAAATATGTGAGTTCAAGGCCAGCCTGGTCTACAGAGCGAGTTCAAGGCCAGCTGGGGCTACAGGAAGACTTTATCTCAAAAACACCCAAAAAAAAAAAAAATCACTGAATTAACCAAGTATGGTGGTGTACTTCTTTAATCTCAGCACTCAGAAGGCAGAGGCAGGTAAATCTGTATGAGTTCAAGGTTTCCATTTCCATGCCAGTTCTTGGCCAGCCAAGACTACGCAGTAAGACCCTGTTTCAGAAATAAAACCAAAAATACCCCCAACCTGCAAAAAAAAAACAAACAAAAAAAAAACTGAAAAATCGCCAAATTCTGTAATTACAATGACTGAGTAGTATGGTAAATAAATTATATGACAATCATTTGGCAGTATATATGGGCAATATTAGGATCCAAATCATAAAACAACTGTATTGATTCTATTCCTTCTCTCTGTGGTAATGTTGCCAAATTAAAATAATCTGTAACTTGGGGCTGGAGAGATGGCCTAGCGGTTGAGAGTGCTGACCGCTCTTACAGAGGACCCGGGTTCGATCCCCAGCACCCACATGGCGGCTGAGAACCGTCTGAAACTCCAACTCCAGGAGAACTCCAGTTCCAGGGGAATCCGACACCCTCTTCTGACCTCCGCGGCATTGCACGACACGGGTGCACAAACCTACATGCAGACAGCACACTCATACACATACAAAAATAAATAAAATTAAAAAAAAAATAAATAAATAAAATAAAATAATCTGTAACTCATTTAATGTTTACACCAAGTAAACAAGTATATTTTATTATTTCCAGGTCACAGATAAGAAACTAAGACACAGGGAGATTCAGTAACTTTTTAGTCAGTTACTAAACTCTAGGACTGTAAACTCTAGCTTATCTAACTTAAAATAACAAAACTGACAGGACCCTTCATTTATTTACAAAAAACAAGCATTTTTCCATATGAACTAAATATTTTATTCTGAAGTTTTCAAAGGCAAAGAAATTTTTACATGTTGAAGAGATCACAGATAGTTTGCTAGTGTTTGTACAAAAAAACACTTCATTGACATCAGAAGACCAGGATTGATAAAACCTATGTGAAAATGAGGGAAATGAAGTAAGGTATCTCTAAAGGCCCTTCCAATTTTGTACCAGAAAATGCAATCTTCCACAGAAAATTAGGCTATTTTCACTACTGGTTTCTCAGAGCTTTGGTAATTTAGCCACACAATAATCATTTGCTCCCTCCTCCTCATTTTATGTCCATTAATAGATGGGTTAGAGGCAATCGTTCCCTAGCTTGCCCTTTTGTTTCACTATTTTTTTTTTTTTTTAGTCTTTTTGAGACAGCTAGCCTGGAACTTGCTATGTAGCCCAAGCTGGCCTGGAACTCACAGAGATCTGCCTGACTCTGCCTCCAAAGTGCTGGGATTAAAGACATGCACCAGCATGCCTAGCCTGTTCCACTACTGTTAAGAAGCAAAGAAAAATGAAAGAATTCAACTAGTGTTATCTATAAAAAAGTCCTGATAAATGTGTAAGGGGCAATGAGTCCACGGGTATTGGGAATATATGCAGACGGAAAATTCAAATTCTAGAATAAGTATGAAAGATACAAAATAAAGATACAAAATAATAAAGGACTTTCAAAGATTTCCATAGGAATATGTCTCCACACTAAAAATAACAAGGCTACAAAATTAACTCCATTCTATATTCTTTTTAATACTTAAAGTCAACTTATTGGGTAAAAGCCATTTAACTATAAAGTTCTAAAAACATGTACTCTTCTCCAATAATCTATCTCTGAATTTTTTAAAAATCAGAAAGAGCACTACCAATGGCAAAGGAATACTGTGTCATGACCTCTTTCTATTAACCATAAGGAAGAGTTACTGCTTTTGTTATTCTCACAAGGAAATTTTTTATCACTACTTCCTTGTTCCTTTAAATGCTTCCATTTCAGAACATAAAACATCTTCCTGTGGCTAACAGCAAATTATTAGAGGCAAAATTACTTAACATTTCTGGTAAGCCAATCTTCAAACCACTACACTATGGCAAAGCCTATATACTCTGAAAATTTAAAACTGATCATCATAGATTGAGTCAGACTAGACCTGTAACTTGTACGTCACATCTGACTGAGGCAAAGAAGGTATAAAAAAAAATGAAGGGCCAAAGAATTGGGCTGTGGCCCGATAGCCAGAAAGGGCAATCTGTTGGTGCAGCTGTTCTAGGTAGATGCTTGCCTCTCTTGTGTTGAAATTCAGGCTTCCTGACTCTGAGTCAGTTTGACTCAAGGAAGTCATGAGGCTGCAGAATGGACATGACAGCATGCTGGGTAATGAAAGGCAAACCCTGTTTGTGAAACTTGAGCATTCACAGTGTTTAAAAGTCACTTATGGGAACTGAATGAATATTAACTGTTCTTTTTTTCTCTTTCCTTTCCCTACCATCTCCCATAATTTATGAAGAACAACTTTTAAAGTAGAAATTTCTTAGAAAGGCAAGAAGTCATAAAAATGTTTTCCTTCTGGGGCTGAAGAGATGGCCTAGCGGTTAAGAGCACCGGCTGCTCTTGCAAAGGACCCGGGTTTGATTCCCAGCACCCACATGGCGACTAAGAACTGTCTTTAACTCCAGTTCCAGGGGAATCTGACACCCTTTTCTAACCTTCGCGGCACTGCACAACATGGGTGCACAGACCTACATGCAGTACATTCGTACATATAAAATAATAAAATATATTTAAAAATGTATTCCTTCTTAAAACTTTCTATATTTTTATTTAAGTAAAATATAAAAAATAGAACGGAACATTAATAAAATAATTCAACATAACTACATATACTTGGTTAAAGTGGGTTGTTGTTTTTTTCACACTTTAATGAAGTTTTCATTTAACATTCTTTTCAGTGGAAAGAGAACATGAAAAGAAAAGCAGACTCCAGCCATCAGCTGCTGCTCTGCTCAAAACCAGGGGTTCCCCCTTGCCCAAGTGGTAAGGTGGAGCAGTATACTTCCCTTCTTTAATTAGCTTAGCCCATTGCCTCTTGATGTCACCCATGTATTTTATCATTTTATGTGGAAGAAAATTTTCTTGGACAACTTCTTATTCTATCTTGTACTCTTTTTGAGCCCAGGCCAAATACCACCAATTCCATGTGCATGTTCTATTCATCCTTTTTCAAAAGCGTGACCCTGAAAAGGAAACCTGTAGGGCTGTTCAGACTTTTGGACTGTCAAGTGACAATCTAGGCTAATGCCCAGACATTTTTACACATCAAAGAAAGGCATAGACCTTGGGCTTAAGTTACTGAGACCCTGTCCACCCAAAAAATAAAATTTTTCTATAAATCTTACCTATTAACAAATGCAAAATAAGGGGCTGAAGAGGGCTCAGCAGTTAAGAGCTCTGGCTACTCTTGCAGAGGACCTAATCGATCAGTTCCATTCCTTTTGAGAACCCTATCTAACACAGGAGCATGAGGACCATAGCTCTATCCTTGGGATCCACATTAAAAACCCAGGCATGGCAGTTTGTATATGTAATCCCAGTGCTGAGGAAGCAGGGACAGACAGTCTAGCCAAATTAGTGAGCTCCGGATTTAATGAGAGACTCTGCCTCAAAAAAGTGAGGTAGAAAGGCTAAGAAGATGGCCCAGTAGGTAAGAGCACTTGCTGTGAAAGCATGAAGACCTGAATCAGGATCCCCATCAAGCTTATAAAAGACACTCACAGCCAGGCCGTGGTGGCACACACCTTTAATCCTAGCACTTGGGAGGCAGAAGCAGGGGAATCTTTCTGAGTTCAAGGCCAGCCTGGTCTACAGAGTGAGTCCCAGGACAGCTGGGGCTACAAGGAAACCCTGTCTGGAAAAGACAAAAAAAAAAAGCCAGTCACAGCTCCATTCACCTGTAACTTCAGCACTGGGGGTAGTGAGGAAGGGCACAGGGAGAAAGAAGGATCACTGGGGATTTCTGGACAGATAGCCTAATTCTAGGTTCAAAGAGAGACACAAGGGGATAAGGAAGAAAGTGATCAAACAGGACACCAGACATCCTCCTCTGGCCTCTACATGCACATACACACAGTCGCCCCCCGCCTAAATAAATAAATAAATAAATAAATAAATAAATAAATAAATAAATAAATAAGTGATTGAGCAAGACACCCAATGTCATTCTCTGGTCTCTATTTGCATGCATGTGCATTTGTGCCTTACACATATATACTACAGTCTACACATTACACTCTGCACACACACACACACACACATACTTGCCCTACAGATCTTTTTTTTAAACACTTTCACTATGTAGTACTAGCTAGTCTGGCACTTACTATGTGACCCAGACTGGCCTGAAACTAGAGACCAGTATGTCTACTGACATATACCTGGGGTGACTTGAAAATACAATATATGAAACAAGTAACTTATGAAATCTTGGGGAAAGAAAAGTTACTGAGTCCTCTCCAGATTCTCTGTAACAAGTTATTATTTTCTATTGTTGGGCCTTGGGGGCTATTCGAATAAAATACTTAGACTGGGTAATTTATTTTTAAAAATATATTATTAATAAACATTTCAGGAGTCCTCCAAAGTCCAAGATGAAGAAGCCAGTAGACAATATCTTGTTAAGGTTCCTTCTCTGTTATCTCCTTCACATCGCTTGTATAAAGGCACTAATCCCTTTCAAGAGGGCTCCATCCTCAGGACTTAAGAGGCCATTAAGTTTCAACATATGAACAGGTTGAAGGAGATAAGATAAACATTCAGAACACAGCATATTCCAATATGCTTCTAAATATCTCTCAAATTTGCTTATTTCTCTCTTCATCATCTCCTTTGGCCTAAATTAGCATGATCTCTTAGCCTTCTGACTGGTCTCTCAGCACACAGATCAATCTATACAGCACCCAGAGTGGTCTTTTCAATGGCAAAGAAACCATCACCTTCCAGATCCAAATCTGACACAGTCTTACCTGAAACCATTGTGCCTCCCGACATCTGTGTTCCACTCTGGTCTTTAAAGACAATCATTTCACGTTGCCATGCTCACTGGCCAGGACCTCTATACAGCCTATCCTTTCAACCTGTAACCAATTTCCAATTCATCCACTTCTAATCTCCATCAACTAGTGAACTGATGTTCACCCTTTAGGACTCGATGATGTCACTTCCTCAAAGTTTTTTACTGTCTCACACTAAATTGAATCATTTAATTATGCATTCTTAAAGCACCACATACTTTGCTGTTAAAAAGGATGTTTAAAATTTTTATATTTATTTTCATTTACATATATGAGAACTACCTGACTAATCAAAAACCCCACTATCAGGACCAGGCCCATAAATAATTTTGCCTTAGATCAGATTTATCAATATATCTATTTGTAAGTAGACCTGTCTTTTTTTTTTTTTTTTTTATTTTTTTTTTTTGTACATTTTTTTTTAGATTTATTTATTTTTTGTATGGTGTATGAATGTACTGTCTGCATGTAAGGTTTTGGGCAACCGTGTCGTGCCATGCCGTGGGAGGTCAGAAGAGGGTCTCGGATTCCCCTGGAACTGAGTTCGCATGGAATGGAGTTACAGACGGTTTTTCGAGCCGCCATGTGGGTGCTGGGTCGACCCGGGTCCTCTGCAAGAGCCAGTCCGGTGCTCTATAACCGCTAGAGCTAATCTCACAGCCCCAATAAGTAAGACGTTCTTAGGGCTGGAGAGATGGTTAATCAGCGGTTTAGAGCACTGGTGCTCGTGCGGGGGACCCGGGTTCAATTTCCAGCATCCCATGTGGGGGCTAAAGAACCATCTTAGGCCGGGATGGGTGGCACATACCTTAAATCTCACAATCAAGGAGGCAGAAGGCAGAGGAGCTCACTGTCAGTTTCAAGGCCAGCCTGTCTACATGACGAGCTCCAAGGCCAGCTGGGACAAGGGAGAACCATGGCTCAAAAAAAAAAAGACGGCATTCTTGCTATGACACAACAGCTACAATAAACCAACAAATACAGGCATTAATCAATGTCTTGCCTAAACTACATGTATGTTATGGGCCCAATACATTTCCTTTACTAGGTCCCATCTACCCTTATCTACTATATTAGTGTGAGAAAATCATTCCTGAGGCTTGGAGAAGATGGCCCTAGCAGTTAGAGCACCGACTGCGCTTGCAGAGGAACCCTGGGTTCGATCCCCAGCACCTACATTGGCGGCTGAGAACCAATCTTCGCCAGTTCCAGGGGATCTGATGCCTCTTCTGCCTCTGCAGCGAAATTTAAAAAAATTAAACAAAAAATTTTTTTTTTTTTTTTTTTTTTTTTGTTTGTTTTGCATTTTTTTTATTTTTAAAAAAAAAAAAATATTTTTTAATATTTTGTTTAATTGGTTATTTATTCTTAAGGTGATATCAATGTAACTGTCGGCATGCGGTCGGTAGGCACCCGTGTTTGTGCAATGCTGCGGACGTCAGAAGAGGGTCTCGGATTCCTAGAGCTTGGAGTTCTCCTGGAATTTGGAGTTTCAGACTGTTTTTGGCAGCCATGTGGGTGCTTGGGATCGAACCCGGGCTCTGTATGAGCGGTCGGCGCTCTTAACCTCTAGCCATCTCTCCACACCTAATCATTCCTTTCTAGCCCAATAGTATGATTCAGAAGCTGCTGGGAAAGACCCTAAAAAGTTTGTTCTAATATAAGAAGAATTGACTTAATTTGCTGAAAAGGACACACTTTATTTTTTTTTTTATTTTTGTTTATTATTATTTAATTTAGTTAATTTTATTGTGTATGTGTATGCACTGTACTGTCTGCAGTCAGGTCTGTGCACCCGCCCCGTGTTCGCGTGCAATGCCGCTGAGGTCCGAAGAGGGTCTCGATTCCCCTGAAAACTGGAGTGTCTCACCTGGAATTGGAGTTTTCAGACCGGTTTCTCGGCCGCCATGTGGGTGCTGGGGATCGAACCCGGGTCCTCTGTAATAGCGGTCGCGCTCTAACCGCTAGGCCATCTCCCAGCCCCTAAAATATCAACATTTCTAGGCCCAATAGTGATGATTCAGAAGCGGCTGGGAAAGACCCTAATAGTTTTTGTTCTAATATAAAAGATGTGACTTAATTGCTGGAAAGACGACACTTTTTAAATTTTTTTTTTTAAGAATTTTTTTTATTATTAATTATTGTTTGTTTTATTTTTGTATGTGTCGGAATGTACTGTCTAGCATGCAGGTCTGTGCCCCGTGTCGTGCACAGCCGCGGAAGGTCAGAAGAGGTTCTCGGATTCCCCTGAAACTGGAGTTCTCCTGGAATTGGAGTTTCAAGACGGTTTCTCGGCCGCCATGTGGTCTGGAGGATCGAACCCGGGTCCCCTCTGTAAGAGCGCCGACCACTCTTAACCGATAGGCGATCTCTCCAGCCCTAATCGTATCCTTTTCTAGCACCAGTAGTATGAAATTCAGAAGCTGCTGGGAAAGACCCTAAAAAGTTTGTTCTAATATAAGAAGAATTGACTTAATTTGCTGAAAGATGACACTTTTAAAAATGGAGAGGAAGCATTTCAGTGATTTATGCAAGTCAAAGACAAAATCTCTGTTTTGACTATAGCATTTCCAAGAGATAGGACATGGAATTTATAGGTTAGACTGGCTGGCCAATAAGTATAAAGGGTTTTCCTGTTTCTTCGTATGCTATCTTTCTTACCTCCCCAGTAGGTGGGATTACAAAGGTAATGAACCAACCATCTCACGGGCATTTATTTTATGTGTTTCTAGGCTCATAGTGGGTCCCGTAATGCCATAACAAGGCAAAGCGTTTAACAACTCAAATATCTCTCCAACTAGCTGGAAGACAGATACTACACTAAGACAAGCCACCAAATGGGAAAAAATAATTACAGATCCCATATCTAATAAATAACTTCTGTCCAGAATATATTAAGAAATCACAATTTATATTTATGTATGCAGATTTAACATGTGACGAAAAGAAGATACGATGAATGGCTGATAAGGCATGGAAAATATTGCAATATTATTTGTCTTTAAGCAAAATGCCAGATTATATAGCCGGGCTATGGTGGTGACGCCGTTTAAGCCTAGCCACTCAGGAGGCAGAGGCAGGCGGATCTTTGGAGTTCAAGGCAGCTGGTCTACAGATGAGTTCCAGGCCATCTTGGCTGACAGCGAAACCCTGTCCTCCGAAAAGAACAAAAAGAAAAAATGAAAAAAAAAAAAAGAGAAAATTCAGATTAACACACAATAATCCTTTTTTATATCCTCTGTGAAACACTAAATAAAAAACACTGACTATAACCAATACCACAGTAAGTTCCCAGGTCAGCTGGGATTAAAGGGATACCCCTGGTCTCAAAGAAAGCAGAAAGAAGGAAGGAAGGGAGGGATGGAAATTCACTTAAGATGTACAATCACTTAAGAAACAAGTTGGTAATTTCATTAAAAGTTATTTATTCTAGGATAAAGAAAAAGGAAAGGAAAGGAGAAAGTAGAGGTGAGATTGTAAGGGTATACAACATGTAGGTTAGTTTAGGGGCTATGGGAATGTGAGGTACCTTGCCCTGTCACCTGTTCAAGGGAACTCTTAGGGGAGTTCTTGATGCGTCGTTAGGTTAGCATTATCCCGGGTCACTTTCTGTCCCGTTCTTTTCAGGCTTTTCCGCATCTTTGTTATTCTCTGTTCCCCACTTTCAATCCTTGTCTTTTCTGTAGCCCTCTTGCTCTTTATCTTATCACGGTTTTTATTTATTATTCTTCTTTTTTCATTTTTCTTTTCTTTTTCTTTCCTTTTTCATTTTTTTTTTTTTTTTTTTTTTTTTTTTTTTTTTTTTTTTTTTTTTTTTTTTTTTTTTTTTTTTTTTTTTTTTTTTTTTTTTTTTTTCCTTCCTTTCTTCTCTCCATTCCTTCCTTCTTCCCCCTTCCTTCCTTTTTTTTTTTCTTCTTTTTGGTTCTTTTCTTTCTCTCCTCCCTTCCTCCTCCTTTCCCATCACTTTCCGACAAACACTTTTTTATTTCATTCAAATTTGTTCATTTTATCCTAGTATATCGCACGCCCAGCCATTCATTCCCTGTTAAATTTCCTGCCCCAACCGATGCCATAACTATAATGTCTACCGAAATGTGTGTCATACGTAAAAAACAATAAACACCCGGCTGGGAGATGGCCTAGCGGTGAGAGCACCGACTGCTCGTGCAGAGGAACCAGGGTTTCGATCCCCAGCACCCACATGGCGGCCGAGCACCGTCGGAAACTCCAATGCCAATTCCAGAGAACTCCAGTTTCCAGAGGAATCCGAGACCCGCTTCTGACCCTCTGCGGCAGGTGCACAACACGGTGAACAAACTTGCATGCAGTCATACACTATTCATACCATACAGAAATAAATTAAAATTAAAAAATAAATAAATAAATAAACAGCCAAAATTTTATGAAAAGCAATATCCATTCAATTGAATAATACTTAGCAAAACAAAGGAATTAACTATTGTTGCATAAAACAGATGAGGTTCCTAGATATCCCAACACCAGCTGAAGCCCAGGAAGGCATGTGAAGGAAGCAGCAAAGCAGCCTTTCAACAAAGTGGAAGAGGCATTTGGGACTCACATTGGAATAAAGGAGAAGAAGCCCATATGCCAGGAACACAAAGAAGAAAAAACAACGTGAAATGGGCAGGATAAATACCGCACTAAGCTCTACCAAGCCTGTGGAGGATTCTACAGTGGGATCCCCCTGGGGATGGCCCAAGGACACAGGATATCAGAAACACACAATTGGGAACATAACTTAAAGAACTACAAATTATAAAGAGCAAATCAAAGAACTAAGAAAGAAGAAGGAACTCAAGAAGGACTAGAGAGAAGAGAGGGAACAAACTCCAGAATGAAGTAGAAACACTGGAAAAGAATCCCATGCTGAAAAAGATGAGGAAACCACCAGCAAAGCAAAGAGACTGAGAAGAGATGGAGAAGCTCCAAAAGGAGGAGGAAATACTAAAAGAAGTCAGAATAGGAAATGAAAAAGTAAATCAAAACACTCATCCAAATCCAAGATGAATTGAATTTAAAAGGCGCTCATAAAGCAGAATGAGAAGCAGAACAAAGAATATCAACCTGTAAGGTAACACAGAACAACTAAAACCTCAGTAAAGATTATGAAAAATTGAAAAATACACAAAAGTGAAATCAGGAACTGTGGGACGCTATGAAAATACC
This sequence comes from Rhizomys pruinosus, assembly GCA_009823505.1. Lineage (NCBI taxonomy): Eukaryota > Metazoa > Chordata > Mammalia > Rodentia > Spalacidae > Rhizomys > Rhizomys pruinosus. The sequence continues at coordinate 608,709 of VZQC01008495.1, read as the reverse complement.
AAACCCTGCAGTTTGTGGCATAGGTGGCTCAACACCATTTAGTCCTAGCACTTGGTAGTCAGAGGCCGGCGGATCTTTGTGGAGTTTCAAGGCCAGCCTTGTGTAAATAGTGAATTCCAGGACGCTTGGACTAGCTGGAGACCCTTTTTCGAAAAAGACAAAAAAAAGAAAAAAAAGGTCAAACCTGCACATCATAGGAAATGAGAGGAAGGAGAGAATCCAAAGAGAATGTATGGGCAGATCTTCAACAGAATAAAAAAAAAAAAAAAAAAACTTCCCAACAAAAAAAAAAGACAACCCAATACAAATACAAGAAGCACATAGAACTCCCAAACAGACAAGATCAGAAAAGAAATTCTCCATGCCACCTCATAGTTAAAATGCACGCACCGCAAAAACAAACACAAAATACTTAAAAGCCACAAGATAAAAAAACAAAAAGGGTTTGACCTATAGGGGAAAACCATCATAATTACAACTGACTTCTCCAAGCAAAAATATGAAAGCAAGAAAGAACCTGGAGCAAAGAATCCCCAGTATTAAAGGACAATAGATGCCACCCCGGGTACATACCCATCAAAAATACCGATTATAGTTGAAGGAGAAAAACACCTTCCATTACATAAATAAGATGAAAGAATACATGTTCCAGAAAACCAGCCCTTCAGAGAATCTGACAATTGCAAAGGACAGAAGAAAGGAGCAAACATCCTCAGGCACCTAAAAGAGAATCAATAAAAGCAGAAAACTGCAGAAGTAGAAACCTTTTTAAACCGCCAAAACCCAAAACCACAAATGGATAAAGGCAAAAGGAAACACACAAACCTATCAGTCATAAACCGTTAAATATTAATGGGCTAAATTCCCAGCAAAAGACATAGACTGGGAGATTGGATAGGAAACAGAATCCGCGTATAGTGTCTACAAGAAACGCATATTAACCTTCAAGGACAGGCGCCACCTTAAAGTGAAGGATGGAAAATATTCAAGCAAAATGTACCAAAAAAAAAGGCAGGTGTTTTGCTATTTTAATATCAGAAGAAATAGACATCAAAGGTAAGAAATCAGAAGAGACGAGAAGGCCATTATATTTTNTATAGAACTGAACTCACTAAGTTTCAAGACACCCTTACTGAGGGTCAACATAACTGCTTCTGGCTCCAGATCTAGAATTAGTTTCATAGACCCAGGAATTTGGTCAAGCCTATGTGTACAGAACATTGATTTGTGTGTGTATGTGTGTGTGTGTGTGTGTGTGTGTGTGTGAATTTGTACAATATATTTTGATAATATTTAGATCTTCACCCATCCTCACCTGACTTAATATAGCTTGTGAAATGGAATTGTATTTGATTTATTATCTATCTATCATCTATCTATCTATCTATCTATCATCTTTCATTTATATATCTATCATCTATCATCTGTCTGTCTGTAATCTCTCTATCTTCTATCTATCTACATATATATATATATATATATTTATGTATACATATAAAGGATTATACAGCAAAATTTGTGTCCTCAAATGTCCTTCAGTGTGGATTATCCACTGTAGCCTGGTTAGCCTATCAATAGTCACACATTTAAAAGAGACTGTCTTCCTTTTCACAGATGCCATTGGTTTCCGTTAGTTTCTCAGGTAGGGTTGAGGTTCTTATCAATTATGTCTATGCTGTGATTTCGTGTGGCTTGAGCTTTCTTGGTATTTGTGTTGTCACTATTGCTGTAACCTCCTACTATTATTGTGAGGTGAACATAGAATTGAACTGAGTCAAAATGATTTAGTTTTTTTTTTTTTTTTTTTTGGTCTTTTCGAGTCAGGGTCTCCCTGTATCCCCAGCTGTCCTGGAACTCACTTTGTAAACCATAAATTTGTGAGTGCGTCCTCTAACTCTCATCAGAGAGCCTTCTTTTTCAAGAAATGTGTCTTTGTGCACTCTAACCCACAACTGATCAACGTGGAGAAAGTACAGTATTCATCCCTAAAAGGGACACTGTCACACAGTCTCTTCTCAAGCCTCAGGAATCTTTGCAGATGTTTGGAGATAGTGTAAGGACCAGAGGCTGTGCTTTATTCACCATAATCAGGACATGGATTTAACCTCAGTTTTCAATAACTGATGAATGGGTAATATAAGCATGTTGCATTCACTGAACAGGTTATTAATTAGCTGTTAACAAAGAAAACAAATTATAAAATCTGTATATAAACAAATGGAACTGGAAGCCAAGCTTCCAAGGTGATTAACTCAGATCTAGAAAGACAAATGTCACTGTCACATATTATTTTTCATATGTGCCTTGAAATACTATTTGTTTTATCAATCAAAAAATCCATAGAAGTCAAGAAATTAGTTAAGGAGTCATGGAACTAGGCTCAAGGGAGGATTACATGCAGTGATATAAATGGGTAGAGTGGGGCTGGAGAGATGGCCTAGCGGTTGAGAGCGCTGACCGCTCTTACAGAGGACCCGGGTTCGATCCCCAGCACCCACATGGCGGCTGAGAACCGTCTGAAACTCCAACTCCAGGAGAACTCCAGTTCCAGGGGAATCCGACACCCTCTTCTGACCTCCGCGGCATTGCACGACACGGGTGCACAAACCTACATGCAGACAGCACACTCATCCACATACAAAAATAAATAAAATTAAATTAAAAATTATTATTTATTCATTTATTCTTTCATTCATTTTCTATTTAATTTTTATTTACTTATTTCTTTATTTTTCCTGTTTCTTTATTGTTAGGTTGTTATTTTCTTTTTTATTGAAGAATACTAAATGAAAATAATAAATAAAAAAGAATAAATTAAAATGTCTTGTGTTAGTTATATATTTGTTTATTTATGTATGGTGTTTTTTTCTATTGTTGTTTTTGTATTATCCAGGGTTGTGGGTGGAAGGAAGAACAAGGCCTATGCTTTGGTTCAGTTGGAAAGAAGAGTGCTGTGGTGTGGATTTTTTATTTTTATTTTTTTAGCCATATTACCCAGGTTGGGAGATATTTAAATGGTCCTAGGTTTGTTTCCTTTGGACAGAATTGGGAGCCAAATATTTTTCCAATGTGACCCAAAGGAGGCAGCCCTCTTGAAGTAGGCAGGGAAAAGGGGAGTATGCCTGGGAGATGGGATGGAGGCTGAGCATCTACAAAATCAGTCCTGACAAGCAGAGTAGGAAGCAGAATAGACAGGGTCAATCCTTGAGACCAAGGCGCATAGGTTCCTAGAGTTTCATGGTTAATCCAAGGAACCAACCAACTTCCTTCTCTATCCAAAACTGGAGTCTGGAGCAATTTCACGTATTAGGAAGCGTTCTGTGGGCTTAAAATTTTCCCACAAACACCTCGGTTTTCAGCAGCCTGACTTCAAGAATTAGCACAGTCCGAAGAAGTTCAGGACTATGTAGGCCCGAAACAGCACCCACACACTGAAGATCACTGAGAACTCCAATCCCTTGACATAGGCAGTAAAATGATGTACGTACCATCCTCCTCAAATATTGCCCTGTGGTCCATGGACCCAAATTTCATGCTGGTGTTGTTTCCCCTTTCCTGGTGAATGAAGTCGGAAGAATGAAAAGAAAAAAATCTCGCCCCAGAAATATCCACCTGTCCTTCCCGGTTTTATTTTATTTTTCTTTTTTTATCTATTTGATTATTTATTCCTTTATATATTTTTGGATTTCTACATTCTATCTTTATTTAAGTTTATGGGTAGTTCCATGCTGAGCTGGTTTCCTCTTTCCTAGATCTATAAGACAGAGAAAAATAAATTATTTTCCCAG
>VZQC01008495.1:548717-600583 GCA_009823505.1 Rhizomys pruinosus | reverse complement strand
TAAATCCAAAGCAGCTTGTTTCTCTTCCTTTATCTCCAGCTGTCCTGGAACTCACTATGTAGACCAGGCTGTCTTTGAACTCATAGAGATCTGCCTGCCTCTGCCTCCCAAGTGCTGGGATTAAAGGCGTGTGCCACCATGCCTTTTTTTCTTAATGTGTGTATGTGTGTCTGCATGTGTGCATGTGGAGGCCAGAGAGAGTATCTGATCCCCTGGAGCTGATTATGAACCACCTGATGTGGGTTCAAGGAAGAGAACTTGAGTCTTCTGGGATAGCAGCAAGTGCTCTTAACACCTCTCATCCCTGGCACCATCATCTTGCATAAATGTCCTGGTCTTAAGATTTGGTCTGAAGGGGCTGGAGAGATGGCCTAGCGGTTGAGAGCGCTGACCGCTCTTACAGAGGACCCAGGCTCGATCCCCAGCACCCACAAGGCGGCTGAGAACCGTCTGAAACTCCAACTCCAGGAGAACTCCAGTTCCAGGGGAATCCGACACCCTCTTCTGACCTCCGCGGCATTGCACGACACGGGTGCACAAACCTACATGCAGACAGCACACTCATACACATACAAAAATAAATAAAATTAAATTAAAAATTATTAAAAAAAAAAAAAAATGAAATGCAAAAGTTTTTCTTCTCAGTGTCTTACTTTAATACTTATATTTCTTTATTTAATGCAAAGATTCATTGATAATTGGTTATAGAAGTACTTTATGTGGAGTAGTTCTAGGAATCAACAGGCATGTATGTATCTGTAAGTGTTTTGTGTATACACAGTCACACAAATACATATACAACATTTGACTTTATTTCTGTATAGCTATGTCACATTAGTACAAATCATTTGACAATTAGTAGTTTCCTAACGCTTCAGTGTAGAGGTCACATTGCAGGAATTTCATTTAGGGCTAGGCACCTCACAGTCACATTCTTCTATATTTTGAACTGTTGCAGAATTTCGTAAGAATCTCTATCAGTTACAAAGTGTATTGCCTCCATGTAGGTAGGTGAACCCACTTCCTGCAATTACCCCAGAGTTTGTAACAGGCATCATATCCCCTTGAAACTGAAATTATGGAAGTTGTTAGCAGCCATGTGATTGCTAGGTATTGAACTAGAGTCTTCTGCAAGAGCAAATCCTATTAACCACTGAGCCATCTCTTCAGCTCCAGACTTTGAGCAGCTTTAAAGCATTTCTTAGCAACTTTTGTTTCTTCTTTTGAGAACTTTTTGTTCAATTTTCTTTTTTTTTTTTTTTTTTTTTTTTTTTTTTTTTTTTTTTTTTTTTTTTNTTGTTATAAAAATATCATATCCTTCTTCAGTACATTGTTACTTCATTAGCATCAAAATCACAGCTAAGAGCTTGTACTTTATGCTTTGAACAAAGGTTTGAAAACAATGTGTTTTTCATTTGAAGCATATCACAGCCTTTATGCCCTCCAGTTACGTAGCACCCATTTCAACTTGTGCTTTTGGAGGGTCTTTATCCGCCAGCTTTGATGTTCCTGATTCTATCCTTAGCTTTATGGGGGGAAACTCATTACATAGAGCAAAAATGTACAACAGACGGAAACCAAACGATAGGTTAGTGCAAAGACATGCGGGAAGGATTCACAGTGTAAACCATTAAGCTTGATCATACAGACAATTTTATTAGGATATATATATATATATTCTATATATATATATTTAAATTTGCATTCCTAAATTACATAGTGAGTTGTTGTATATTTTAATGTACTTAAGAAAAAAAAGATTTGTTCTTTCTCATAAATCTTTGAACTAAGAAAAATAGAGGACAAGACAAGCATGCACCCCGCTGGGCAAGTGGACTTCACCTGTGTCCTACAGAATGCCAACCTGCAAAAGACCATGTGAGGGCTGCCTTCCTGGGGACTCTGGGCATCCCTGTGCCCTGTAGAGGCCTGGTATCACCAGGACCTTCCTACCTTCTGGCCCTGGCATGCGACATGGGAGGAGCTAGCTGCACTCCACACACCACAAGACCAGTGTGCAACCTGCTGGGTGAGTGGACTTCACCTGTGTCCTGCAGAACACTAATCTGCAAAAGAACAGCCTAGGGAAGTGGTGGTGCCGAGGATCTAGCAGGCACAGTAATAGTGATTATAGCCAAAATTGAGGCACCAGAACCCAAAGAAACAAATAAACAAACCAAAGTCCACATTCCAAACTCCCACAACCACACACACACACCCACACACACCACACACAACCAACATGGGAAAAGCTCAAAATAATCCACACCGAATTCTACCAAACCTACAGAAGAACTCACGATGCGATCTCCCTGGAAGGAAACCAAGACCATGGACTTTACAAAAACCCATTGTGACATCTTAAAGCAATTAGAGAACTAAGGGAAGAGAATGGAAAATCAAGGAGTCCCAAGAGGGTGATAATGATAATCATTGGAACGAACTAAGGGGAGAGATTGAAAAAAACTCAAGAACGCACCTAGAGGGGAGAGAAATGACAAATGTTAGGAAAGAACTAAAAGGGAGAAAATGACAAAACTCCACAAGGAAGTGGAAACCCTGAAACAGATCTCAGGCTGAAGGGGAAGAAGAAAATGACCAACAAACCAAAGACCTACAAAGTGAGAATGACCGGCTCCGGAAGCAAGTGGAAACACTAAAGAAATCACCAGAGGAAATAAAAAGGAAATTGAACAATCAACCTTAAAGCCTCAGAAACAGAATGGGTGAAGCAGAAAAAGAATATCAGACCTGCAGGATTAACATGTTCCAAGGTAGAATGCTCAAGTAAAGATTATGGAAAAAAAAAAAACAAAACAACAAACCCACAAGAGTGGAACAACCAAGAAAAAAACTAAACCTTTGCCACATAGTCTAGAGGAACGGAGAAGAACCCAAGGACAACACATTATCAGATCTTCAAACAGGATAATAGAAGAAAATTTCCCCCAACTGAAAAAAAAGAAAAAAAAAAAAAAAAAAAAAAAAAAAAAAAAAAAAAAAAAAAAAAAAAAAAAAAAAAAATTCCCCATGCCATATAATTGTTAAGACCCTCGCTTCTCAAAAATAAAGACAAAATACTGAAGGTCACCAAAAGAAAAAAACAAGATTACATAAAGGGGGAAACATCAGAATTACAGCTGGAATTTCCTGCAAAAACATGAAACCTAGAAGAATGTGACCCAAAGTATTCCCAGTACTAACGACTTTAGATGCCAAATCAGACTAATATATCCAGAAAAATGTCAATCATAGTTGAAGGAGAAAGGAAAGAAACTTTCACGACATGAACAAGATGAAAGAATACATGTATAAGAAACCAACACTGCAGAAACTCTCAACGCAATCCAAAGAACAGAGGCAAGAAGCAACTATCCCTAAGCAATTAGAAGGAGAAAGCAACAAAATCATAACAGAGTAAAAATAAATAAACCTAGGGAACCAAGAATCAAACCAAAAATAAAGGTAAAAACAAGACAACAGCCAGAATTGACCAGAATCCAAAGTCAAACAGCTCCAGAGAGAGAGGACAGTTTTATTTCTCATCCACCTATGCCCATTTTCTAAGCCTAGGGAAACCAATCTGTGGAAGAGGGGGGGCGTGGTAAAATGTAAAGGCTGCGATTGGGGTGAACAGTGAAAATACAACAATGTAGACTGGACACCCATTTGATAAACTTGATTGAACAAACAAACCTGTCACCCCCCACTGAATGGTGGGACTGGGGGTTTGGGCCCAACAGTCTGTTAGATTGGTTTTGCACGAAGGATGCTTATACTTCCTGGATTATCACTTATGCTAAAAAAGGAAAAACAAAAACCGGAAAGATGAGGACAGTTATGGCAGAATACATGATCTGGTGATGGGGTGGGCCTGGTGGGGGGAAGGGAAAAGAAATATGCCTGATCTGAATTGGAAACTGATGTACGAAATGCACAAACCACAATAAAAATTCAATTAAAAAAAAAGAAGAACACATATCTCTCAATAATAAAACCTTAAATACTAATGGTCTAAACTCCCCCCAAAAAGACATAGACTGGGAATGGTGTGCCTGCGCTGTAATCCCAGTCTCTGGGAGGCAGAGGCAGCTGGGATCTCTGTGAGTTCGAGAGACCACTTTCAGGTCTTACATGCAGGTGGATCTCTATGAATAACTAAGGAGCATGTTTGGTGCACACCTTGAATCCCAACACTCAGGAGGAAGGTGGATCTCTGTGAGTTCGCGGCCCAACTTTAGGTCTTAACAAGCTCCACTTCTGCTCGTTTGACACTACAGTGATGACCCTGTCTCAAAAAACAAACGAATGAACGAAACAACAAAAACAAATACAACTCAAAAGGAAAACCCAAAAGGCTATAGAACCGAGAGATTGGATTAGAAAACGGAACCCTTCTATATGCTGTCTATAAGAAACCCCATCTCACCCTCAAGGATAGACACCACCTCAGAGTGAACGAAGGAAAAAAAATATATCCCAAGCAAAGAGTACCAAAAAAGCAAGCAGAAGTGGCTATTCTAATATCAGAAAAATAGACTCTTAAGTAAATTAATCAGAAGAGACAAAGAGGGCCATTACATCTTGTCAAATGAACAATGAACCATGAAGGCCTTCACAATCCTGAATGTCTATGCACCAAACTCTGGTGCCACCAACTTTATAAACACAACTATGCAGAACCTCAAGACACAGAATAATCCAAGCACACTTAATTAGTGGGAGGACTTCCAAACACCGCAATGAGCCCTGGATATCAAACCAGAACAAAAAATTAAACAGAGAGGTATCAGAATTGAACACTACAATACACCAAATTGGACCTCACAGACAATCTACAGCGTATTCACCCAAATACCAGAGAATATACTCTCTACTCAGCACCTAACAGCCCCCCCCCCCCCCCCCCCCCCCCCCCCCCCCCTGAACATCCTCCAAAATTGACCACCTTACGGGCACAAAAGGAACCTCAATAAATCCAAAAGGATAGAAATTATTTAATGCCTTCTATCAGACCACCGTGCTTTTCAAGCTCAATATGAACTCCAGAATAAGTCCAACTAGCTACAAGAACCACTCATGGAGACTAAAACAACACAATCCTGAACCAATGAATGGGTCATGGAAGAAATAAAGGAGTGAAATAACGTATTTCATGGAATGGGGGGAATGAACAAAAGGACCAAATTCACATGACAAAACTGTGGGATACTTTAAAGGCCGTCTTGAGAGGGAAATTTATAGCCTAAGTTGCCCACCATCATCAAAAAAAAAAAAAAAAAAAAAAAACAGAAAGGAAACAAATAAAAGAACTGACCACTGCAGCTAAAAAAACACCTGAGAGACAACAATAACAAAAACGAACCCTAAACCCCACAGACAGGAAGAACTAACAAAAATGCAGAGCAGAAATCAATGAAATAGAAACATAAAAAAACCAATAATAAATAACGATCCAAAAGCTGGTTCTTTGAAAAAATAACAAATGGTGGACAGAACTACTATCTGTATCCCCCCCTTTTTTCAGGTTTTTGCTTTTTGACCCTTGAGTCTCCAGAATACAGTTGTATTATACATACTTATAGGGTGGGAATCAACGGCACAGATTTCATCAAATTCACCCATGCTGTTGTGGTGACTTGTATTGTGATTAACCTTGGGAGCAAACTTAATTTTATGTTAAAATCATCTTTAGGTGAAAGAGAATTGCTATCAGGTGATACTCGTACACAGAGACATTATAGAGCACATTTGTATGTGCCAATCCCAAGTTATTGTTCTACAGATTTTATGTAAAACGAATGTGGACAACAGCAAATTCTATCTCCATTTACCTCAGATGCATTAGAGTTTTTATCAGAGGCCTGTAAAACCAATGTTGTTTAATATACACATATTACTTTTTCTAAGTCCTAAAACACCATGTAACCTGTAGCAAGAGTCTGGGGAACAAATGGCTATTTGTTGAGCTCACGTCAATTAAATTATGCATTAATCGAATATACACTCCGTGTCCCTCTCCCACCCCCCACCCCCAATTCATCTCCCCATTTCAGTCAGTTTCTTGATGCAGTCCTTCTGTTGTTTTTCTTTTACTATGTATCCCTCTCCCCGAGAAATATTTATATCTGGTTTATTGGCACTAGCATCCACATATGAGGGACACCATTTTGTTTTACTTTTCTGGGACTGTGTTACTTCATCTAACATAATGTCTTCTAAGGCCCTGCTGTTTGAAGACCTGCTGTTAACATGGAAAGATGTATTGAGAACACACATGCAAGTGTATAGATGGTCTTGGAATACCAGAGAGTGTTTACCAAAGGCCACTAAACCAATGAAGCAACTATAGGTCTCCTTGCGTCAAGAAAGACTCCTCCATAAGCACCAGCTACACTTCACCTGCTGGAAATAATGTGCCGCAGAGGCAGCCAAGCCTTTATATCCCAAATCTAAATTGGCTATTGGCTCTCTCCTGGAGGAATAACTCACGGTTGATGCCACAAGCTTACATCTCTAATGGTTAGGACGGAGCTGTTCTAAGCCACAGTAAGACCCTGTCAATTTAACAGAAAAAAATGTAATTCACGGATTAAAATACACATCAAAACATCTGTGTCTATACCACGTAACCTACCATAACCTATTAGTACTGTTTAAATTACCTATATATCTAATTGCTTGTGCTTATTCGTAGGATCCAAAGGTTATTCCGGGACAACTGTCAGCCCATGAAAGGACAACCGGCCAGAATTGACCCGAGTCCAAGACAACAGCTCCAGAAGAAACGTAGACTGTTTGCTTCTCATCCACCTGTGCCCCCTTTTCTAAGGCCTAGGGAAACAATCTGCAGAAGAGGGGCATGCGTAGAATGAAGTGCTGGGATTTGTGTGATCTTGTATGAAAACTACAGCAATATAGTCTGCGGAACACTCATTTGATCAACTTGATGAACATATAGCTCCCCCCGCTGGATTGTGGGACCCATGGGCTGTTGGGGTTGGGCACCAACTGCTCGCAAATTGGATTTACATGAAAGGATGCTTGTCTCATAAATTATCACTTATTGCTAAAAAAATGAAAAAAACACACTGAGAGAAAGATGCAGGACAGGTATGGCATAATGCATGATTCTTGGATGGGGGGGATGGGGTGGGGGGGAAGGGAAAAGGAAATATTCCTGAACTGAATTGGGAAAAAAATGTATGAAACATAACAACAGCATCCTAAAAAGAAGACTCAAAAATGAGCCCTACCACCTCCCCCAGTGATAACCTGTTGGGAATATATCCACCAGATTCTTCATACCACAGAGATACATGACCAGCCCATGTTCATTGCCGCTCTCTTCACAATTTTAGCAAAGATTTGGACCAACCAAAATGCCCTCACTTATGCGTGGATAGAGAAATGTGGTGCATCTACACACGGAGTTTTATGCAGTGGTTAAAGAAAGATGACATCATGAAATTTGCAGGTAAATGGATGGGAATAGAAGAAAAGTATGCTTTGTAAAGTAACACAGTCCCAGAAAAAGAACTGATTTACTGGTACCCCTTCATTTCTGTGGATGCTGCACCAATAACCCAGTGTAAATATCCGTGTGGGAGTGATGCATTATTGGGAAAGAAACAACAACAAAACAACAACAGAACAAGACTGCACAAAAACTGACTGAAATGGCGAATCTGGTGGGGTGGGAGTGTTGAGAGGGGGAGGCAGATCTACATTAGATTAAGGTATAGAATTTGATGTGAGTTTAACAGATATCCAAATTTGCCCAAACTTTATTATATGGTATTCTAGGACTTAGCAAAAGTAAAAATGATCTTTATATTAAACAACATTGGTTAAAGGTTTTAATAAAAGGTAATAATTAAGATAACCTGGAAATACTAATGTAGTCCACATTTGTTTTGCTTATAATTTGTATAACAATAACATTGGGGTTAATGGATACAAATATTCTCTACAATGTTTGTTTTTGTGTATCAACTTGTAACATTTTATTCTACCTGTAGGAGAATTTAACTAAAGGAATTAAGTTCGTCCCCCAAAATAACAACATACAGGTAATGTTAAACAGCTTGAGTAAATTTTAATGCAGAAAGGTTGGCCCATCTAAACACTGAAAAGAAGAAAAGCATCAGGGGACTGCTGCAGGTATCCAACCATCGCTGTGGATCCTAATTGTAATAATTATTTATAATGTGCCCTAATTGAACTCTACCTTTCAGGTGCCACAAAGTTTTTAATATGAAAGACTTTCCTACCTCCTTTTCATAGGACAAAGTAAACACATCATTCTCTAACTTTAAATTAGAGTTGACTGTTATAGAAGGTAATCTCTTATAAATGTGATATAGTTGCCTTCTTTAATTGACTGAAAGTCATAGGAACTGTGAAGGATAATTCTCTATTCAGAGCCAAATATCATACTAAAGTGTATATAAAGCTGGGTAATGGGGCAAAGTATATTAATTGCAGGAGAGCTTCTGTATCAGAAATGGATTATATTGCAAAGGAGATGTTGGCAGGGGCATCCAAGCCCCCAAAAGATAAAGGCTTTTTGCAAGAAAACTGGGGATACTGCAAGAAGAGAGGCGGTAAGCCCCTCCTGTCGAAGACCTGGGAAGCATGGGGCAAGATTATATCGAGACCACTACTTGCAAGTGTTACATTGGCCTTCTGGAATTGCCAGCAAAGTTACCAAAGGCCACTAAATAAACAAATCAATATTGGTCTCCTTGATTCACGCACGACTCCTCTGTCAGCATCAGCTACGCCTCATCTGCCTGGAAATACTGGGCAACAGTGGTGGCCAAATTGTCTGCATATCCCAAATCTAATGGCTATTAGCTCTCCCCTTGGGGGAATAATTTTGGCTGATGCCACAAGCTTAATTCCTCTAGTGCGTTAGGAGATATTATAAGCCCACAGTAAGATCTTGTCAGCTTTTACATAAAAGCTATAGTCCATGGATTAGTATACCATCCAAACATCTGTGTCTCTACCCAAGTTAACCTACCATAAATAATTGGTACTGTGTAAATGCCTGTATATCTACTGCTTGTGCTTCATCAATAGGAGTAAAAGGTTACTCCTGGATAAACTGCCAACCATGAAAGGAAACAGCCTGAACCTATCAGAGTACAAAATGACATCTCCCAGAGTAAGTAGACTGTTTTGCTTCCTGCCCACTTGTGTCCCTTTTATAAAGCCTATGTTAACACTCAGCAGAAAAGGGCCACATGGTAGACTGTTAAAGGCTGCATTGGGTTGAACTACAAACACTAAGAAAATAGATGGACCTTATTTGAATCAACATGATCGTACATATTAAGCTCCCCCAGCTGGGACACTGGGGCCTGGGCTTATAAGTTTAGGCCCATAGCTACTTGCAAAATTGGTTTTACATATAGGATGCCTGATTCATTCCTTATGTCTTAATAAAAAATACAAAAAATAAAAAAAATAATTAAATTCATATGGAAAAACAAAAAGAGCCCAAATAGCTAACGCACACCCTTTGAGTGAAAAAATGCAATACACGGGGGGCAATCAACCCTCACCAGACTTAATAACTATATTTCGGGGTTATAGTTATAAAAACAGCCTGTTATTTGCACAAAAACAGACCAGTTTTGACCAATGGCCCACAAATTGAAGATCTGACTGAACTCATACAATTTCGCACCTCATATTGGACAACGGGACCAAAAAACCCACTCAATGTAGGAAAGGATAGCATTTTCAGTAAATGGTGCTGGAAAATTTGGATCACCATCTGTAGAAGACCAAAATTAAACCTTTCTACCTCTCACCCTGCTACAAAATAAACTCAAGTGGATCAAAGGTCTCAACTTGAAGCCTGAAAACCTGAAGATGATAGAAGAAAAAGTTGCCAACAACTTACAAGACATAGACACAGGAAAAAAGACTTTTTTAAATCAGACATAGAAGCGACACAGGAAGTAAGGTCGACAGTTGACAAATGAGACATCATAAAACGCAAAAGCTTGCGGTATCAGAAAAAAAAACAATCAAGGCGTGAGAGAAAACCTACAGAGGGAAGAAAATAAAAATCAGAGACATAATCTTTTTTTTTTTTTGTACCGGGACACTCTGACTGAGCATCTAACATCAAGAATAACCAATAAACTAATCAAAAAAACAAAGGAAGAAGAAAAAACGACAACTACTCAAAAAGATGGAATAAAGAGCTGAACAGGTCTTCACCAGTGAGGAATTAAAGATGGCTGAGAACACATTTACAAAGTGTCAACATCATTAATCATTAAGGAAATGCAAAATAAAACCCAATCTCACGATATCATCTCACTCCAGTTAGACTGGCTAAGAGCAAGCACAAGACAAAAGTCAACAGATGCTGGAGGGGGTGTGGGGAAAAGGGAACACAAATACACTGATGGTGGGAATGAAACTTGTAGAAACTTTCATTTATGGAAAGCAGGGTTCTGGAGGAAGAATCTTGTAATATAAGACCTCAGGAAGGAGCTGACACACATAATCCAAGTCATAACACTTCTGGGTATATACCCCAAGGACATCCTACCACAACGATACATTGCACCATCCATGTTTATTGCAGCTTTTTTCATAATAGCAAAGAGCTAGAAACCAACTCAAATAAATGCCCCTCAAAAATGTGGAACATCTACACAAGGCAGAGAGTACTATTTCAGTGGTAAAGAAAGGTGGCATTATGAAGTTTGCAGGTAAATGGATTTGATCACAAAGCATTATGCTGCATGAGTGAGGTGACACAGTCCAAGAAAGACAAACGGAGCATGGTTTCCCTCATTTGTGGATTGCTAAAGCCAAATCCCACAGACAAAAGGCAAGCTGAATTGGACATTTATGGTTATATTTTTGTTATCTGAAAGCTACTATGTTGTTATAATGTGAATCTTCCAAGGGGCTCTAAAATCTACCCACCAATTATTTTTCAGACTCTTTAATTACTGTCACTTTTGGGTGCGGAGAGTATGTAATCCATATTTTTAGAGTAGTCAATATGAAATACATGGATGAAAATGGAATTATACAGCATAAAAAAAGACTGAGAGAAAGAAGAAGGAAAACGGGGACAGTTATGGCAAATTGCATGATCTTGGATGGGATGGGGTGGGGTGGGGGGAAGGGACAGGGGGCCAATATGCCTGAACTGAAATGAAAGATGATGTATGAAATACACAAAAACATCAATGAAGAAAATTAAAAAAAAGACACATAGAGACCCCCCCCACATTAATTTAAAGCGAGAGCTATAGCAATAATAAACAATGTGATATTATCTTTATTGACCAGTTACTCACTTTAAATTATATATAAGGATTTGATGTTAGGAACCACAAATGAGGGATAACATGCCATTTGTTTTGTAGATACTGTGTTACCTCACTTAGCATAACAGCTTCCAGTTCCACCCATTTGCCTACAATTTTCATGAGGTTGTCCTTCACTCCATTGTATACAATAAGTTTTCTCTTTTGGTTGTATCTTCATCTGGTTTTGGTGTTAGAGTGATGCTGGCTTCTTAGAAGGAATTGGGGAGATTTCCCTCTGTTTCTATCCTTTTAAATAAATTCAGTGTAATATTGGTTTGTAGTATCTCTCTTTCAATTATTGGTTTAAATTTTGCCATGTGAATTCATCTGGGCCTGAGCTTTATTTAATTGGGCTTTTTGTACTGCTGCTTCAATTTTCTTATATGTTATGTGTCTGTTAAGCTGTTGATCTCTTCCATGTTAAGTTTTCGTGATTCCAATAATTTTCCAGATTCATACATTTCTTTTAGGTTTTCATAATTTTAATAGAGTATAAGGTTTTTAACGTCTTCTTCCCATAAAATGTTCTGGATCTTCTGGTTGTCCTGTTGTGATGTTTCCCCTTTCCTCTTTAATTTTGTTGATTTAGAGTTGCTCTTTTTTCCTTTTGGTTAACTGTGTTAGAGGTCTATCTATCTTATTATCCTTTCAAAGTACCAGCTCTTGGCCTGTTTATTTCTTGTATTTTTTTCTTTGTTTCTCTTTCATTAATTCTCTGCTCTGATTTTTGTTCTTTCTTTTGTCTGTTGTGTTTGTGTTTCATTTGTTGTCTTCTTTCACTATGTCTTCAATGGCACTTTGTGCTCTTTCTGTTTTTGTTTAATGTAGGCACCCAACTTAGGAACTATAATTTTTTTCCTCTTAGGGGACTGCTTTAAAGCGTCCGAGGCCTTTGTTGTGTACGTTATGTTTAATACAAGAATATTTTTATGTCTTTCTTAATTTTCTCCTTTGACCCATTCATATTTCAGGAGTTTGTTATTTAATCTCCATGAGTCCTATAGTTACTAGGGCTTCTTCTAGTGTGAATAGGAGTTATGGCAGGGTGGGCCAAGAGAATGGCATGGAAAGGAGGTCAATGTGGTGGTGTTGTAGTGTGGGGCGTGTGGTCGTGCCCCTTTAGGTGGTGGGTTTGGAGAAGTTCCCAGGGAGGCCAAGTCGAAGGCAGATGCTGTTGGTGCGGGGTGGGAGATGGGGAGATGTCGTTAGGCCCAGTAGGTGGATCATGAGGGGGCAGTTAAGAGGTCTCGCGGTGTGACGAGAAGGGGAAACCTAGCCTAATTACAGCTGACTTTTCAGAACAACCTCTGAAAGCAATAAGAACATGGATCAAAGCATCCCCTGTGTTAAATGACAAGAGATGCCAACCCAGGTTACTAATACCCCGCAAAAATTTCAATTATAGTTGACGGATAGAGAGAGAATAACCTTCCATGACTTAATCAAGTTGAAAGAATACATGTCGGAAAACCAACCCTTCAGAGAATACTTGAAAAAATACAAAGAGCTGAAGAAAAGAACGGGTACAAACTTACACCCCCAGGCAACCTAGAAAGAGAAATCAATAAAAGCATAACTGCAGACGTAGAAACGAAAACCCAAACCACAAATGGATAATAAGGAAAAAGGAAACAACACAAACCCATCAGTCATAACATTAAATATCAATGGACTAAATCCCTTTCTAGACTTTGTCTCCATTGCTGTGACAAAAAACACTCTGACCAAACACCAACTTGGGAGGAAAGGGTTTATCACTTTACATCTCCTGCGGTTAACAGCTCCTCACTCAGGGAGCAAATGGCAGGAAGTCAGGGGCAGGAACCTGGAGGCAGGAGCTCAGCAAAGGCCATGGAGGACTGCTGCCCACTGGCTTGCTCTTTCCCACTTGGCTTGCTCTCTGGCTCATGCCCAGCCTGCCTCTCTTCTACTGTCACTGCTCAGCAATCAAGACCAATACCACCACAGATGTGGCCACCGCTCAATTCAATGGAGCCAAGTTCCCCAACGCGGCCTCCCTCAACCCAGTCACAAGCTGTGTCCAGTTGACACCAAAGCTATCCAGCACAATTGAACCCTTGTCAACCCTTGACACACAAAACACACATCACTATTTAACCACCCCTGCAGTTTATTCCCCAAAATATGATGCTAACATGAATCACAAACCTAAGACAGTACAACCTCAAAAGCCTCACAGTCCTTAACATTGTCCAAAACACTTAAAAGTTCACAGTCCTTAAAAGTCTCTTAACTGTGGGTGCTGAAAATCCAAAACAAGTACTGTCTTCATTTCAAAGGTGAGAAATTCATGGCCACTCTCAAACACAAACCGTAATGTCCAGCAACGTAGCTCAAGGCTGGACACCTAGGATTCACTCCACGGATCTTCTGGGCTCCAAAGGGTCTTCGGCACCTCCCCCTCTTGACTCTGCCGTCCGTGGCACCACTCATCTCGACAGGCCCGGCTGACTCCATTCATAACCTATGCTGCTCTTGGTGTCATCCCACGGTCTACCGGCATCTCCAAAAGAAGCTTGGGGTCACTACTGAAACTGAGGCAGCACCTTCAAAATGGTCCTTTTCTGACCTCTCCTGGTGCAAAGCCTCAGCTTCTCTCCATGACCCTGCAATCCTGGGGTCATCACAGCAACCGAGGTGCACTTCCACCAATGGTTCTTTCCTGACCCTCTCACAGTGCCAAGCCTCGGCTGATTGCTCTCTGTTGACCCCCTTCAAATTTCCAACACAAACCAATAGGAGACTCTTACACTAGTTACCAAGTCGCTTCTTGGCGACTGAGTGGAGGCCAGGCCTTTCTGGGTCAAGCTTCTGTGGTGCTGACCTTGACGAAATTCTTCCCCAGAATTCACCATCAAGTGATGCTGGTCTCTTTTTACTTACAGCTGATTTTTCAGCCCCAGACTAACCAGCATCAACTCATCCCAGTACACAATAAAGGCTTCACTCAGGTTCTGGCGTGCTGTCGGGAGTACAGTGATCTCCAGCCCCAGCTGACCAGATGCCCCACCTGACACAGTTGAGTAGACTGCTGCGCCCCTTTGGGCAAACTCGAGAAACTGCACCAAGCCAGGCCTGCCATTGGGCTGACAACTCCTTAGGCAGCAAACCTGTTCCAGCTCCACACGCACAGCAATCTTTAGGCATTTCAAATGATCTTCCCAGCCCTAAATTCCACACACTTCCACCAATCCTTCCCCCAAAACCAAGGTACAGTCCTGTCACGCAAATACCCCTCCACTTCTTGCCTGGTACCAATTCTAGTTTCTACTTTGTCTTCATTGCTTGACAAGAACAGTCTGACCAATCACCACTTTGTGGAAGGAGTTTAAGGAAAGGGGTTTTTATTCGAGCTTTACATTCTCTGGTTCATAGCTCATCACTCAGGGAGCACATAGGCCAGGAACTCAGTCGGCAGGAACTGGATCGGCCAGGGCTGAAGCACAGGCCATGAGGGAGCAATGCTGTCCACTGGCTTGATCTTCCCACTGGCTTGCTTCTCTGGCTCATGCCCAGCCTGCCTTCTTATACTGTCACTGCTCAGCAATCAACGACACATACACCACAGATGTGGCACAGCCAACATTACAATGGAGGCCAATTCCCCAACCGAGGCTCCCTCAACCCAGGATGTGTCAATAGTTGACACCAACGCTATCCAGCACAGTTCCCATCAAAAGACATAGATGGGAGACACTGGCATTAGAAAAGAATCCATCAATATGTTGTCTATCAAGAACACTCATTTACCTTCTAAGACAGGCACACCTTAAAGTGAAAGGATAAAAAAAAAAAAAACCCAAAGGGGGTACCAAAAATAAAGAGCCGTGTCGCTATTTTAATGATCGTACAAAAAGACTTCAAATAAAAGGCAATCAGAAGAGACAACAGAAGGCCCTTACTCTTTTATCCAAAGGAGAAAATTCACCAAAATATTTCACTATTATGCATATATAGTCCTGACCTCTGTTGCACCAAACTTTATTAAAGACAATTCCCAGACCAAAAGTCACAGACTAACCCAGTACACTCATAGTGGGGGATTTCAATAACCCACTGAGTCCTTGGATAGGTCAAAGGCAAAGAATAAACAGAGAGACATTTGAATAACCACTATATGATCCACCAAATGGACCTCATCAGGACCTCTACCGAATATTCCACCATAATACCATGAGAATACACTTTCTACTCAGCACCCCCTGGAACATTCTCCAAAATAGATACATACGGACACAGAACAAAACCTCCACAAATACAAAAAGCTTGAAATATTTCATGCATTCTTCAGACCACAGTGGCCATAAAGCTCAACACTCAACACCAGGACAAGCCCTACTGCCTACAAGAACACATGGAGATACACCAATAACATATTGAACTAATGAAATGTTTCAAGGGGATGGATAAAGAAAGAAAATAACAAGTATTCCTGGAACTGAATGACAATGACAACACCACACAACAAAAACCTATGGGTATACTTAGTAAGCAGTCTAAGAGGGAAGTTTATAGCCCTGGGGCCTACATTAGAAAAAACAGAAGAGCAAAGTGAGATGATCTAACACTACGCTAAAAAGCACTGAGAAGCCGAACAACAAATGAACCCCTAAGAGGAAATGCAAACAGTCAGAGCAGAAACATTAAAAAGAACAAAACATCACACAAAGGAACCCCCCCCCCCATCATAAAGCAACCCACCCCGACCACAACTCCACCACAAAACAACACCATCACATGACTTCCTAACAACCTGGTACTTTGAAAGAACTAAACAGATAGACCAGACTCTACCGTTAAAAACGAGAAGGAAACTCCCAAATTAATAGAATCAGTAGATGAAAGAGGAAATATCACAAGGCAAGGAAAAGATCAACAAAATCACTATGAGAATATTTAAAAACACTTTACTCTAACGGAGGAAGTCTTGCTTGACTCAAGTGAGATCCTATATTTGCTTATTGGTTTAGTGGCTCTTGGATAACACTCTCTGCGTCCAGAGACCATCGTGTATACTTGCAATTGTATGGTCTCCATACATCTTTACCCATGTTTTTATATCAGGTCTCAACAGCAGGGTCTTTATCGCCTCTCTTCCTTGCTTGATATCCCATTTGCAGGCAAGGAGCCTTTTTACACTTTCGTGGGGGCTTGGTTTCCCCTGGCCAACATCTCCTTGGTAGAAAATCCCATGTTGATGTCAGAGTCCTTCCTCTGTATTAATATATTTGTTTTAAGTGCATAGCTTAAGGAGACTTTAGCATTATATTTTGTTTGAATAGCGGACTAATCTTTTTCAGCAGTTTCTATGTCATTAGTCAATTAAAGAAGGCAGTTTTACGATTTTACAAGTAGAATACCTCATACAAGCTGGCTCCAATCTACAGGTGGAGAACGGACCTATCCTCATCATATTTCTCCTTATTCTATTGGGGGGGGATTAAGAAAGTCTCATGTGTATTAAAACCCTTTGCAGCAGCTAGAGTAAAAGCTTCATTGGAATCATTAAAAATAGTGTTACAGTAGTCACAGGCTGATTGCACCGACTTTTTCATGAAGAGAGTCCGCTGATTTCTGTATCTACTACTCACTGCAACTTCAGCATGTTGACTGCATTTGCAAAACCTCGCAGCCGCTCATTCTGCGGAATCTTCAGTGCCATTATCATCCCAATCAGGATGCAATCCTGGAGATCGGATAACCCATGTGATGCCAACTACATCTCAATGTTATTTAAAAGCCCTGATATCAGAAAATGTTATGTTCACATCTCAATCGTGTCATATAAAGAATACCATAACAGACTATACCTAAATCAATGGGTCTGTGGCGAAAAAGCTATTTAACTGTTAAAACCTTGCTATTATTTATTTAGCCCATTAGTGCTGATCTCTGAGTGACATCCTAAAGACTTTCAGTCAGCTGACGACTAATCATGCCTGGAACTGACCTGAGACAAGCTGGCAGCCTATATCTGTAACAGAACAGCCTAGATTGGCTTAGCTATTGGAGATTAACAGAGCCACCCAAGCTTAATCCTGCTCCAGAGGCGGAAAAGTTAGGTGGATTTATACCCTACCTTTGCCATCACTAAACCTGTTTGTCTGAATTAACTTCAGCCAAACTAGGTTGGGAACAAGTAACCTAGCTGATAAAAGTAGTACTGTAACCGTTCTAACGTTGCGGTGGCTGTCAGTAGTAGATCGAAGCGGCTTATTAGGGTTGGGTAATGGTTTGAAATACACATTAGCCCTTAATCCCCCCTGCGGATGTCTGGCTCTTCATTAGTAGATTTTTCGTATTTTTTTTTTTTATTAGGTTATGGGACAATTTGCTTGGGCAATAGATCAACCCTCGTTATGAGACTCAAGACATCGTCAGATTGAATAGCGTGTTGTTGTTTCTATCCTGTCCTTGTTAAGCACTATGACAACGCCCCGAATGAGGGTCTTTTTCCCGGGCCCCCCCCCCCCCCTTTGACGATGAGGGCTCGCGATCATTGGATGACGTTGTTAATGGGTTATGGTGTTAAGTCTACAACAGCCTCTCCTGGACCCTCTCCCCCTATGATCATCTCTGATTTATCTACAGCCCCGTGCATGCCCCCCAGGTGGACATGGCTGTGGTCGGGACAGCTCATTGTTTTACATAAGTATCTGTATCACAATTATACATATCTGTATAAAAAATGAAAACAAAACAAAAAAGCCGCAGAAAGAGAAAGATCAGACAAGAAACAACATTACTGGCAGAATGCTATGATCTGGGATGAGTATGGGTGGGGTGGCGGGGGTGAAGGGAACACGGGGGGAATTATGCCTGAACATGAATTGGAAAAATGATTTGTATGAAATACACCAACACATCAAGTAAAAAAAAACCCCAAAATGCAACCAAATCTAAAAAAAAAAAACAACAAAAACCTATACTCTACCAAGTGTTTGAAAACCTAGAAGAAATGGATAATTTGAAATTTCCTGGGAATCACCAAAGCTCAACCAAGAAGAGATCGACTGCCTTAAATGACCCATAACTACATGAAGAAGAATATCGAAATGTAGAAGAGTGTAATACGAAACCTCCAACTAAAAAACCCCAGGCCCAGATCGGTTACACGGCCCAGAATTACTAATAAAACATTCAAAAAAGACACCCTACCACCATTATTACTGAAACTGTTTAGAAGGATACAATCAGAGGGCATTTCTCACAAATTCCTTTATCGAAGACAGCATCACTCTGTTTACCCCAAAACCAGGCAAGATACAACTAAAAAGGGAGAATTAAGACCAATCTCCCTTAATGAACACAGATGCCCAAAATTCAAAACCAGGATTTACTGGACAAATTGCAACAGACCCACTCACGAAGATCATCATCATGAACAGTTGATTATTACCAGACGATGCAGGGATGGTTCAACATTATGAAATCAATAAATATCCAAACACATAAACTGGAATATAAGACAAAAACCACACCATCATCTCAATTACGTGTGTGAATAAGTCTCTGACAACATATCCAGCCAATCCCTTCATGCTCTAAAAGTCCTAGAAGAATTGGATTGGAGGGATCATTGTCAATGTAATCAATGCCATATAATGGAAAACCACAGCCAATATCATCCTAAATGTGGGAATGCAGAATACATTCCCAATATTATTTATTAATTTATTAATTATTAATTTATTTATTTATTGGGTCTTTTTGAGACAGGGTCTCCTTGTAGTCCACGCTGTCTGGAACTCACTCTGTAGAACCAGGCTTGGCCTTAATCACAAAGATTCGCTGCCTCTGCCTCCCAAGTGACTAGAGAT
Organism: Rhizomys pruinosus; assembly: GCA_009823505.1. NCBI lineage: Eukaryota > Metazoa > Chordata > Mammalia > Rodentia > Spalacidae > Rhizomys > Rhizomys pruinosus. The sequence goes on along the minus strand of VZQC01008495.1, from coordinate 581,391 downwards.
TAAAGGTGTGCACCACTGCCTGCTGCATTCCCTTTAAGAAAAGTAGGAACTCGGCAAGGCGCCCCTGTCACTACTACTTTTCAATCTAGTGCTTGAAACACTTGCTAGAGCAATAAGGCAAGAAAAGGAAAATTAAAGGCGTACTACATTGGAAAAGAGGAAAGTCAAGCTAGATCCCTATTTGCTGATGATAGATTAGTTAAAATTACTGATCTAAAAAAATAAAAAAAAAACCAAAAAAACTAGAAAAAGATTAACAGCTTCAGCAAATGGCGAGGAACCAACTTTGGCTCGCGTGATGGCCTATGGTTAAGGCACCGACCCACTCTTCAGAGGATCCCGGTGTCTGATCCCCAGCACCCACATGGCGGCCTGAGCAATGTGGTAAACGCCAATGTCCAGGAGGAACTCCAGTTCCAGCGGAACCCGTGACCCTCTTCTGACCTCCGCAGCATTGCACGGGCATGGGTGCACAAACACCTACATGCCAGGAATGGACACAACTGCGACATAAGACTACGAGCGATAATTAAAGGACTGTAAAAATAAAATTAAACAAATTCACCTAAAAAATCAATGGTTATTTTCGACCAAGAAACACGGCAAACCGGAGAAAGAGTTGTTCAGATAGACTGTCTGTTTTTTTTTTTTTTTTTTTTGAGCATTCTGAATTTTCTTTATTTTTCTTTTTTTTTTTTTTTTGTTGGTGCATTTTTTCTTTTTTTTTTTTTTTTTTTTTTATTAAATTATAATTTTTATTGATGGCTTTTGTGCATTCATACATTTTTCCAATTTCTTCAGGCTTATTCCCTTTCCCTCCCCCCCCCCCCATCTCAGATGATTTCTCACTCACAATATCTTCAAAACCAATACAATTATACTAGGAACAAAACTAAAACATAAGACACCAAAGATCTCTACCAAAAAAATTTTAAACCTTTAAAGAACAGAAAATTGAAGAAGACATCAGAAAAGTTGGCAAAAAAAAGACCTCCCATGCTCAGGATTGGGAAAATAAACATTGTAAAAATTGTCATTGTTACAGAAAGTTTTGTATAGATTTAACGCAATTCAAACACAAACCCCCCCAAAGAGTTTCTTCACAGGTTGGAAAAAAATGTCCTTGAATTTCATTTGGACAAAAAAAAAACGACCCCACGTACCATTTGTAGCCAAACAACCCTGACTGCAAAGAGGGCTATACGGGGGATCTCTATACCAGACTTTAAACCAATACTACAGGGCTATGATCCTAAAAACAGCCTGGTACTGGCACAAAAACAGAACTGTTGACAATGGACAAACAAACGTTCCAAACGTGAGCACATAACCATTTCAGCCATTTCATATTTGACAAGGGGGCCAAGAAGACACAATGGAGAAAGGCAAAGACAGCATCTTTAGCAAGTGGGTTGGCAAAAACTGGATCACCACTTCGTAAAAGAATGAAATTAAAACTCTTTACCTCTCCCCCGCCTGTAAAAAACTTACCTCCAGATGGATTCAAGACCTCAACGTCGTGAAAACCCAAACTCTGAAGGCGATAGAATAAAAAGTTGGCAGAGGAATACAAGACCATAGGCTTGGAAAGAACTTCCTAAATCAGGCAGCAGCCTGCGCGGAAATATAAGTCGACAATTGACCAAATGGGGACCTCATTAAACTCAAAGCTTCTGTAAATCAAAGAAACAATCAAGGAAGTGAAGAGAAATCCCACAGAGTGGGCAGGAAACCTTCACTGCAGAACAGAACATCTTGACAAAGCATGATATATGATAAAACTACTCAAATATATAACTCGAGAATATATACAATTTACTCAAACAAAGAACAAAGAGAAAGAAAACAAATGACCCACTCGATACATGGAGGAAAGAGTTGACCAGAGACTTCACCAAGGAAGGAAAGTAGATGATTGGTCGAGAAAACACCTTAAGAAGTGTTCAACATGCATTACTCATTAAGGAGAACTGCAAATCAAAAACCCTTTAAAGATTATCATCTTAATCCAATAAGGGACTGGCTAGGATCAAGAAAAAAAATGATCCAAGCGTGCTGGAGAGTTTGTGGGAAAGGGGGAACACTCATCCACTGCTGGTGGGAATGTAACCTTGTGTGCATGCCCACTATGGAAATCAGTGTGGAGAACCCTTGGAAGAGTTGGAATGAACTTGCCACCTGACCCGGCCATACCACTCCTAAGCATGTACCCTCAAGGCTCAGCCCACCACAGAGATACATGCACAGCCATGTTTATTTCAGCTCTCTTCATAATATCAAGGAGATGGAACCAACCCAAATGCCCCTCAACTGATGAGTGGATAGAGAAAATGTGGTACATCTACACAATGGAGTTCTATGCAGCAGTAAGGAAAGATGACATCTTGAGCTTTGCAGGAAAATGGCTGGAGCTAGAGGACATCATGCTGAGTAAAGTAACACAGTCCCAGAAAAACAAACGATGAATGGTATCCCTCATCTGTGGATGCTAGTGTCAATTACCTAGTTGTAAGTATTTCCTGTGCATGGCCCCTTGAGCTTTTGTCCAAAGCGGTTGGGAGTGATGCATATTGGAAACAACAACAACAACAACAACAACAACAACAACAACAACAGAAAGGACTGCATCAAAGAACTGACGGAAACAGTGAACTTCTCAAAACAGTCAACTTCCACATGGAGAATATTGAGAAAGACCGAGAAGGAGATGAAAAACATGTTTGGCCGAATGCATGAGCTCTGGTGGGGTGGGGGGATAGTGGTGACATGGGTCTAGATTTGATAAAAAATATATATAAATAAATAAATAAATTTAAAAAAATAAGGAAAAAAAGACGTCTCTCTGTTTATTTATTTATTTTTGTCTAGTTGACCTAATGGACACAGTGGGACATTGAAGTCCCGTACTAATAGTGTGTTGGGATTAATCCGTGCCTTAAAGTCCTGTAGTATTGTGTTTATGTTTATACACACCAAACTCTGGTCCACTACAGTTTGATGTATATAAATTCATGACTGTGATATCTTCTTGGTTAATAGTTCCTTTAATGAGAATGAAGTGATCTTCTTTATCTCTTCTGATTAGTTTTAGTTTGAAGCCTATTTTGTCCAATATTAGAGGTAACTCCTGCTTGATTGTTATTGCCATTTGCTTGAAATAATTTTTTTTTATCCTTCCAACTTAAGATAGTGCCTGTCATTGAAGGTGAGATGGGTTTTTTGCAGACAACAAAAAGATGGATTTTGTTCTTTAATCCATTCTACTAGCTTATGTCTCTTGATTGTGGAGTTCAGTTCATTGATATTTAAAGTTATTCTTGAGAGATGTATTTGCTTTACATCATTTTAGTTTCTTTCTTTATTTTTCATTTTTTATTGATGCTTTATGTATTTCAAACATCATTTTCCAATTCAGTTCAGGAATATTTCCCTTTCCCTTCCCCCCACCCCACCCCATCCCAGATCATGCATTCTGCCATAACTGTCCTGCATCTTTCATTCAGTTTTTTTTCATTTTTTAACAATAAGTGATAATTTATGAGTACAAGCATCCTTCATGTAAAACCAGTTTGCAAGCAGTTGTGCCCAAACCCACACAGCCCATGGGTCACACCATCCAGCAAGGGGGGGGGGTTGTATGTTCAATCAAGTTGATCAAATGAGTGTCCAGACTATATTGCTGTAGTTTCACCATTCACCCCAATTGCAGCCCTTACATTCTACCACACTCCCTCTTCTACAGATTGTTCCCTAGGCTTAGAAAAGGGGCACAGGTGGATGAGATGCAAAACAGTCTAATTTCTCTGGAGCTATTGTCTTGGACTCTGGTCAATTTTGCCCCCTTTTTTCCTTTGCATGGGCTGACAGGTTTGTCCAGGAAAACCTCTTTTTTTAAATTTAATTTTTATTGATGTTTGTGCCTTTCATACATCATTTTCCAATTCAGATCAGGCCATATTTCCTTTCCCTTCCCCCCCCACCCCCCACCCCATCCAGATCATGCCATTCTGCCCATACATGTCCTGCTCGGTTTTTTTTTTTTTTTTTCATTTTTGCTATAAGTGATAATCCATGAGTACAAGCATCCTGGTGCAAAACCATCTGCAGGCTGCTGGTTGCCCAAAACCCACAGCCCCACCATCCAGTGGGGGGTGACAGGTTGTTTGTTCAATCAAGTTGATCATGAGTGTCCAGACTACATTGCTGTCAGTTTCACCCATTCACCCCAATCGCAGCCTTTACATTCTACCTAACCTTTCAACCTGCTAATGAGCACAAGCATTTAGATAAATAGGTATTTAAAAGTAGCTATTTTGTTATGGTAGGTTATTTTGGATGGACACAATGTTTGGATGGTATGTTCATCCATGAATTACATTTTTTTCTGTTAAATATGACAGGTCTTACTATGGCTTATAACATCTCCTAAGCATTAGAGGATGTAAGCTTGTGGCATCAGCCGTGGGTTATTCCTTCAAGTAGAGAGCTAATAGCCAATTAGATTTGGGATATACAGGCATATGGCTGCCTCTGCTGCACAGTATTTCCAGGCAGGTGAGGTGTAGAGCTTAGAGGAATAATTTTAGTTTCTGTTTGCATTCTTGGTCTAGGTTAGTATTTCCACAGTTATAAATTCATTAACTACTTTCTGTTGCTGCTTGTGTAGTTGTTCCTTTCTTCTGCTCTTTGTATGCTTCAAGTATTCTCTGGAGGGCTGGTTTTCTGGACATTAATTCTTTCAGCCTATTTAGGTCATGGAAGAGTTTTCTTTCTCCTTCAATTATAATAGACATTTTTTCTAGGTAAAGTGTTCTGGGTTGGCATCTCTAGTCATTTAGAACTGGGAATACTTTATTCAAGCTTTTCTGGCTTTCGTAGTTTGCAGTTAAAAGTCAGCTGTAATTCTGATGGGTTTCCCTTTATATGTGACTTGCTTTTCTTTTGCAGTTTTCATTATTCTCTTTTTGTTTTGAACATCTATTGCTATGATATGCAATGGGTAATTTCTTTTCTGGTGTTATCTATTTGGTGTTCTTTGTGCTTCTTATATTTGTATGGGTACATTTTTCCTTAATTTGGGGAAATTTTCTTCTACTAACCTGTTGAATACCTGATGAATACCATTATCCTGAGATTCTTCTTCCTCTATACCTATGATACATAGGTTTGGTCTTTTCATGGTGCCCCACATATTCTTAATATTCCCTTCCTGTGTTTTTTTTAATTTTCATAACCTTTGCTTGAGTAATACAATTTTTTCACTTTATCTTCCAGTCTTGATACTCTATTTTCTACTTTATTCATTTTATTGCTGAGGTTTTCTTACATTCTTTCCAGATGGCTTATCGTGTGTTACATTTCCTTTTGCCATTTCAGCCCGAGTTTTCTTCAGTATTTCTATGTCTTTTGTGAATTCAGTCAGAAGTTTCTCATTATCTTCTTTTAGTTCTTTAATTTGTTTGTGTGTTCTTTAAATTCTTTGATCATGTTTGTGATAGTTCTTTTAAATTCTGTGTCCTTGGTTACATCAAGGGTTCCTCATTGTAGCATTCTTCAGCAGGATTGGTAGCATTTAGTGGAGACATATTAATTTGTTTTTTCATGTTATTATTTTTTTCATTGCGATTTTGGTCTGTGCATTTCTTTTGTTGTTTGTGATTCTGGTATGAAAAAGGCTCAAGTGTTTTTTGAATTGAAGACTGACTTTATTTGTATTTTTCAGATGCCTTTGTTGTCTTCTTATTAGGCATGAAAAGCTAGTTTGTCTAGGCTTCAGGTTCTCACTTCTGATTTTGTACTGGAAAGACCAGCTGATTCTTGCCCACATAGTCAGGAGCTCCTCCCAAGGCCCAAGACAAGCATCAGTCAGTCAGGCAGGCTTGACCTATGGGGTCCCTCACCATGTGGAATCTGTCTGTTGGCTCTCAGGGCAGGCTGGAGATGTCTGGACCTGTTCTAAGGAGCTTCAGGTGTTCCTTTGCTAGGGAGCAGGGAGTTTAGACTGATGAAATTGGGGGTTCTTACCACCAAGTAGAGGCCAACCTCAGGGACTCACTAGCATATTGGAACCCAGAGGACCACCATGCCATGTGGAATCTGCCTGCTAGTTCTGCAGGGCTGACTGCAAACTTCCTGAGATGGGATGTAAATATAGTTTTAATTTGCATTTTCCTTGTGGATAAGGATCTTGAGCAATATTTGTGTAGTTATAATATTTATGACCATTGTATTTCTTGTTTTGAGAACTATAAACCTCATTTGCCCATTTGTTGGTTACTTTTTTGGTATCTAGTTTTTGAGTTATTATAGGTTCCAAATATTAACCATCTGTCTGATGTAGTGTTGGTAGGTGTTTTCCCCATTCCTTGGGCTGTTCCTTCACTCTTCTGATTGTTCCCATTGCTGTGAAGAAGCTTTTTAATTTCATGTAATCCCATTTGTCAATTTTTAAGATTATTTCAGAGCTCCTGGATTTTTTTTTTCAGAAAGTTCTTTCTATTACCTATATCTCAAATGTCCTACTTATGTTTTCCTATAGCAGCTTCAGGTCTTACATGAACCATTTTTAACTGATTTTTGTCCCAAATTAGAACCAAAGATCTAGTTTTATTCTAATACATGAAGTTTTCCTAGCACCATTTGTTGAAGTGGCTGCCTTTTTCCCAAGATATTTTAGACCCCTTTGTCTGAAATTGGCTGTCTGTAGTGGTATAGGATTATTTCTCAGTCCTCTGTCCTGTTTCAGTGGTTTATGTGTGTCCCTGGAAGGTTCCAAGTTCTCAGTTCTACTGGCAGTGAACTTCATGGTAGACACGTGACTGCAGAGGTTGACTCAGCCACTGACATCAGGCTCAGGGTCACTAGAATCTCAGTTATTCTCAGGTGATGCTCTGAGCATGGATGGCTCTGAGTCCCAGAGAAATTTTCTGAAGTTTCTACACTGCTGTGTCCCAGGATAAAGAACCGTATCAGGAAGACATGTCTAGAAGCAGAAATGACAATATTAAGAAAGGAGGTATTCACTAGAATGAAAGTGTGCTAGTAAGCTGAGGGAAATGCAAGTGTCCTAAAGGCTGAGCCATGAGCTACATGACCCTTACAGGTCATCTACATAGTAGTGGCCTCTGCCATCTTTGTATATTGTGGGATTTCTTGAGCATGCTCAGTTTGTTGTATTTTGGTCTAGGAGGGGAAGAGTTCGGGTTCCAACTCTGCTAACTGGCTTTTTATGTGCTAATCTCTCTCTCTCTCTCTCTCTCTCTCTCTCTCTCTCTCTCTCTCTCTCTCTCTCTCTCTCTCTCTCTCTCTCTCTCTCTCTCTCTCTCTCTCTCTCTCTCTCTTCCTCATTTTCCTGCTACAGTGATGAAGTCAGCCCTTAGGCCCTGAGGTCTGGGCTACCTCGCATTGTACACTTAGGGCTGAACTTCCTGCCACCTGAACTTTTCATCAGTATTAGGTCTTCCCCTCCAGCACTGCCTATTTCTCCGGGGATATAGCAATTTGACAACAGGTTCCCTGACAAGCCATCATTCTTTGTCCTACTCCTCACCCTTCAACCATTGTTCAGCTATTTCCTTGGAATTGAAGCATTCCATTCTGGAGGAAGGCTCCATAAGATTCAGGAAGTAAAGGATAAAAAAGATGAGGAAATAAATAAAATTCACAGGTTTGCTTTCAAGATGGTGTCAGGTCACTGTCCTAAGACATGAGGACTGACCAAATGGACTTCCTCTCTACTGCTGTCCCATTATCCAAGAGGAGTCACTGAAGAATCAGATTTCTCCCCTCTTCTGGACTTGAAGCTTGCAAGAACCATAGGCTTGTCTTGTGGGGAGGACTCTTAGTTTCTTTTCACCAGGGCTACCTGGCATACTTCCTGGATAAGAATCCTTCCTCTCGCCCCATCAAGGAGCCACGTGGTAGGAGCCCTGTGATCATTGCTTCTGTCTCTGTTTCTCCTGCACATCTCAGGTGTTCTATTACTCCCTCTGTAACTCCTGATGCTCAGGTTTTCTCATTTGGGATAGAGTCTCTATTATCTTGGGTCTTTTCATTGGTCACATTCACTGAGGCAGGTGTGTGTGTGTGTGTGTGTGTGTGTGTGTGTGTGTGTGTGCTTTTTTGTGCTTTTGTTGATGTTTTGTGTAGGTTTCAATTCAGTTTAGGCATATTCCCTTTTCCCTTCTTTTTAAACCCTTAATTCTATCTACTGAGGATAGATAAACTCTTGAAGGAGAACCTTGGGGAAGAGTTTAGCTAAGAGGCATTGAAGGGAGGTGGCTACTGGATTGTGATGGGAAACCTTTCTTCTTTCATAAATTAAAAAATGAGACTTATTTTATGTTTAATTGTATGTATATGAATGTGCCTGAAGTGCTGGTGGAGGCCAGAATAGGGAGTCAGATTCATAAGAGCTGGAATTGCAGGCATTGTGTGTGGTCCATTGTGTGTATTAGGAACATAACTCAAGCCCTCTGCAACAGTATGTGCAATCACTGAGCCATCTCTCCAGCCTCCAAACCTTCTTTCTCTTTGATTCATCTCTGGTTCAGTTAATGATCATTCTATCCTTGGATTGGTCAATCTGTCTCATCTGTATCAAGCTTGGAATTCAGAGATGAGATATTTATCACAGTGTCACTATTTAACTTGTTGAACCAAATTTTTAAGAATGAAGTCGGGCCTGGAGATATGGCTCAGTGGGTAAGAGTGCCAACTTCTCTTGTAGAGGACCCAGGTTCGATTCCCAGCACCCACTTTGCTAAGAACCATCTTTAACTCCAGTTCCAGGGGAATCCGACACTTCACTTCTGACCTCCGCAGCATTGCACGACATGGGTGCACAGATCTACATGCAGACAGTACACTCATACACATAAAAAATTAAAAAAAGAATGAAGTCATGTTTTTGGTATGTGAACTTGTCTGAGTGGCCAATTATCCCCTTCCTTTTAGTTTACATGACCAACATCTTCTATTAATGCCAGGAACAATAAGGTCTTCTCATTAGATTTTCATGGAGATGACTAGTATTGAAAAGGCAGACACAACATACAGCTTGGAATCTCATGCTTTCAGACTTGTAAACATATGGCAGATGTCTTAGAGAAAGGCTTTAAAATTCATGAGGGGATATAAAAACATTTTAAGTCTTTTGGTGAGTATGTTAACAAAAGCAAGTTCTTTTCTGTAGTGGTGTGTGTGTGTGTGTGTGTGTGTGTGTGTGTGTGTGTGTAAGTTAGAAGACAACCTCAAGTTTCATTTATAGGGCATCCAGACATCATCCACCTTGATTTTGGAGACAAGGTCTCTCACTGGCCTAGAACTCACTGATTAGGCTAGGTTGGGTGGCCAGTGAACCCTATGGAACCATCAACATCTGCTTCCCTAGCACTGAGATTATAAGTTCACACTACTGCAACCAGTTTTTCACATGGATCCGGGGACTCAAACCGAGGTCCCCATACTTGCAAAGCAAGCACTTTACCAACGGTGCTATCTTACTTCCCCTTCCCTACCTCCTTTCAAAAAAAATAATTCTTAAAGACTACTGTTCAGGTTTGGAAACTAGAGACAGAACTGGCTTGGCCTGAAGGCTAAGGAGGCAGCCTATTCTGAGAAGTAAAAGTGGAGCAAGAGGAGGAAGCACAGGGTGTCAGGAGAGAAGGCCAAGGATGCAAGTCGCTAAGCAGCTCACAGCCCCTGCTGGTGTGAGAACACCACAGCTAATAAGGCCAAGATTCCTGGTCCATTCTCTGCAGCAGAGAGCCACCTTGGAGCTTCCCAGACAGCAGCATCTCCACTCTGCCACAGTCTGTGCTGTCAGATAGAGTGCGGCAAAAGCGACATATTTGTCCCTTTGTTGAAAGCCATCATCACAGGCATAAAAATAGCTCAGAGCTGGTGTTCTGAAGCTCTAAGGTCAGGGACATTGCAGGGTGAGAGAGAGCAGACCTTAAAATAAATCTGTAAAAAGCACTTTGAAAGCCCTTGTGGAGGACATATGTGGGAGCCAGGTGTCCCCATGGTGCACATGCCAGCCTAGCTAGCCCCTTGCGTGGAAGCCTCTGGAGAGCTCCAGTCCCACTCAATCCTCCAGAGAATGCCCAGAGAGAGCATTGCCAACATAGACAGGCATTCCAGATGAGGAGCCAGCATCTGAGTTTGTCTGTGTTCAGAAGACACTGGAGGATGCTTTTATTTCTTTCATTCATGAACAGGGAAAATATTTAAGTGGACCACTGTGAAAAAAAAAATGAGGAATATCATTGGTAGGGTGTGTTTAATTTGTCTTTTTATTTTCACAAAGGAAAAGTAATTGGAACATGTTAAGAAACATTGATACTGACTTATTCTGTGAAGCAAAACTGCGAAAATGAAAAAAAAAAGTACTGAGGAAGAAAGGTGTTGATTCTTAATTAGTCAGCTCTGCAAAGGAAAACAAGGAAAGGGAGCCTGCAGCACGCTCATTTCATGTTGTGTTTCTGATTTGCTCTCTCTCACGCCCCCACTGTCACAACTCTCCAGATGGCTCTAACCCGGTTTTCAGCCTCTGCTCTTGAGCCTGACAGGGCTGCATCAAGTGGGGAGAAGAGAGCCAGGCCAGCAGCCTACACTTGGCCAGCTGAGGTATAGGACTGGGTTCATATGACATTGGGGACTTCACAATAAAAATTAAGAAATAACATCTTGAGGGCTGGAGAGAGGCTCAGTTCTGTTCCTAGCACCCGCCTCAGGGGGCTCACAAATGCTTATAACTCCTGCTTCAGGGGATCATATGCCCTCTTCTGGCCTCTGTGGAGATTGCATTCATATGCACATACCCCCACACACATATACACATGATTAAAAATAAAATTAAGTCTTAGAATAACAATAAAATCTCCCAACATATTTGTAGAATATTTCATATGGGACATGAAATATGCTATAATTTTATATCTTGTGTTGTCTTCCAAAAATCCATATATAAAACCAATTATACTATAAGGAAACTTAGCTTTAAATGTGGCCCAGGTTCCATTCTCTGAAGCCCTGAGTAATGCTGCCCTGTTGTTATTAAATGTCCAGTGGGATTGGGGCTGGAGAGATGGCCTAGCGGTTGAGAGCGCTGACCGCTCTTACAGAGGACCGGGGTTCGATCCCCAGCACCCACATGGCGGCTGAGACCCGTCTGAGACTCCAATTCCAGGAGAACTCCAGTTCCAGGGGAATCCGACACCCTCTTCTGACCTCCGCGGCACTGCACGACACGGGTGCACAAACCTACATGCAGACAGTACACTCATACACATACAAAAATAAATAAAATTAAATTAAAAAAAAATTATTAAAAAAAAAAAATGTCCAGTGGGATTAACCAGAGCACCTGTAGTAGCACTGTGAAGACCCAGCAGTGTAGTGTGTGGAAAGTAGATAGCATCCACTGCTGTTCTGGTGAGCCAAGAATAAGTGTTGATGGTTACACACACGGAAATCGCTTGCGTTTATTGTGCATGCAGTTTTCAAACTGTGGCTTTCTACTCCTTTAATACCTAATTTAAACCAATCCTCACAGATCCATTTTGCAGATAGGTACATCAGGCTTTAAGATGGTTGAACAAAAGACCCAACACTCCAGGGCTAATGATCACTAGTGTTGGGATTTATAATCATGGTGACTACCAGAAGAGCCCAGATGCTAATTAAGCAAAATTATTATTTGACATGGCAAACAAAAAGAGAAATAGGTTCAAAAGTATTGGAGACACAGCCCAGATGTTAAGAGCACTAGGTACTCTTTGTCCAGTGGATCCATGTTCAGGTCCCAACATGACTGCACTAACTCCAGCCCCAGCTCCAGGAGATTTGATGTCCTCTTGTGGAATTTATGGGAATTTTCACTAACAAGTACACTGACTTACATAGTAATAGACACAAATCGATTTTTATTGAATTTTTTATGTGTTTAATACATAATTTTTCAGTCAATCTTAATCACTTTTATACCCACTTCTCCCTAGGCAACCTCCCACATCACCACCCCCTGCCCATTGGACTTTGCAGATTCTATCATTTGTGCTAGGGTCCATTGCACTAAACTACTCTCCCCACCCACTCCTCAGTGCTAGTTCATCCCCTGAGCTCTAGCTGGCCTATCTGGAGTCCCTTTCCTAAAGAAGGCCAGGTCTTCCTCACCTGACAACCATTTGCTGCCAATATTTCCTCAGCCAAGGTTGGGCTCTGCTACCCATTTCTGTAGTTTTGTGTAGGGTTTTGTCCAGCTGAGCTTGCATGGGTCTTGTGCATGCTGATACCAATGGTGTAGGTTCATATGAACAGGGTCCCAGGAGCTTGTAGGATTCATTTCTGTTTGGTCTTGTACCACCTCCCTGGCTCTTACAATCTTTCAGACCCCTCTTCAGCAATGTTTCCTGAGCCCTGGGTGGGTGAGGCTGAATATAGGTGACAATCAGGATGTTCTTTGCTTCACATATTTTCTTTTCCTTTTAAGAAACATTTATGAGAGCGTAAAGAGATAGTCCATTGGTAGAGTGGTTGCCAATGGACTACCCTCTCATAAGCATGAGGAGCTGGGTTTGATCCATGAACTAACACAAGAAAGAAGCCAGGTGCCATAATTAATGTTTGAGGTCTAAGCACTGGGGAGTCAGAGGCAAGGCAGTCCCAGGGCTCACTGACCATTAAGTCTGGCCCACTTAGTGAGCTTCAGGTCAGTAAGAGACCCTCTCTCAAAATGTACAATGGCTAGCATTGAGAAGGGATACATGATGCTGTTCTCTGGCCTCTACATGCACACAGACTCATGTATAGCTGTGTACCTACAACATACATGAATACATACAAACAAAAATAAAAAAATATACATGAACCTTTTAGGACAGCTTGTCAATATGATTAATTGTAATTAATTAATGTGCCTTTTTGCTCCACAGTTCTGTTTGCTCTTGTGTGACAAGAACAGGATCTTCTGTCCTGCCTTTGAACCTCAACTCAGTACATCAAGAGTCCATAGGACGTAAATGAAATGTTTTTATAGATCATATATGACATGAGCCATCTAGAGCAAGACAGTTTGGTTTCTTTTTAGTATAAAAAGTAGGATGGAAAAGACACCACTTAAGTAAATATCTACCATCTGTCTAAAGTTCAGTACTAGAATCAGTATCAATTTTTCATGGCGTGTTGTTGGAGCTGTTAAGGTCAAAGCTTGGTCTTTGTCAACCCTAACATCATAGGCTTAGCTACTTATCCTCAATAGGTTAATTAAACCATAAGTTGTGGGAATGCAACTTTGTGTGTGGCTTGAAGCAAGAACTTGTAAGACCTGTCCCAGAAGATCTCCAGTTATCTGATATCTCTGGAGGCATTCAGAGTTATCTGTAGCAGAAAGATTCAGGATATTACAATGATTCTTGCTTCGCCCTATCTCTGCAAAGTTCCAGAACCAGATGGCCCCTTCCCTTGAGTCATTGAGCAAAATGTCACACCTTTAGTTTCCTGTTGCACAAACTGGAGCTCTGCAGCCCCCCAATTAGAACCAAGGTGGCTCACTCCTCCCTTCTGCCTGCCCCCCCACTTCCTTGCCCAGAGCACAGTAGCCTTCAATATATAGACCTCACTGACAGAAAATAAATGGAGTTCCTATCTCCCCGGCTCTCTGCATGTGAGTCAGCTCATTTCCACGGGTGATCTCCTGTGGTTTTCCCTCCTCCCTTCTTGTGAGGGCAAAGCCTAGAGACTGTCGGCCTGCAGGCAGGAGACAAGTCCTGGAGCTGAGCCAAGAAGGGAACAGCATGTGGAATGCGGTCACGCGTGACTTAGACATTGAACAATGACAATAAGTAATAGTGACAATCAGAAAAAAGGAGATTTATTCAATCTGGCCATGTTGGGAAGAGGAACAAATAAAGAGAGTCAGTGTCCATCCCTGCCTCTCCAAGTCCAACTTTGGGTCCTGTTGTGAGGTTTAGTTTTATATATAGAAGGCAAGAGGAATGCATAGCTAAGCAGTCATGGTCAAGGTGTGGTCCTGCCCATCACGAAGCCACTATTGTTTGGGTTCTAGTCTCTGCTGTAAAGTGGTCTGATGAGAGAGACATCACAACTGTGGAATCTCTATCTTGGGAGACAAGTTTCCCATCTGTCTGGCACACAAATAATCTTACTTCTCTCAGCAACTTCTTAGGGTCCATTGTTTCAATAGCCTGATTGCAAAAGGGAGGGGCCCACACGCCTGTTCAGAATATATTTATTCCTACCAGAACAGCTATGGTATAAAGATCACCCTCATTTCCTCTGGTTTGGGGTGGAATGAAGGAATAGGTGCAGTATGGCATGCAGAAGGACACTCCAGAAGAGGCTACCATACTGGAAATCATATGGAAAGATACGAGAGGAGTTGAGGTGAAGAAGACCTCAGCTCTACCCAGAAGGGCAAAATTCAGAGAAGAGAACACTCAGAGCCAGGGCTTGTGTACAAGCGCTGATGAGTGGGTAATTAAAAACCGCCTTAGCTGGGGGCTTGTGAGGTGGCTAAGTGGTTAAGAGCTTTGGCTGTTCTTGCAGAGGACATGGGTTCAATTCCCACCACCCACATGGTGGCTAATAGCAGAGGGTAACTCCAGTTACAGGGGATCCAATGCCTTCTTCTGAAGGCATTGCATAAAATGGGTGTACCTTACATATATGTAGGGAACATAGTCATAGACATAAAATTAGAAGAATAAGAAATTGCCTTACTAGTGTTCTTCTCTAGGCACCATCATGTATGATGAGATGGAGTGAGATGACCACTATTGGAAGCTGCTCTAGGCACCATTAACAGTGGAAACAGGTCAGTGACAGAAAGGGTCCAACATGGTCTCATAGATGGAGTTTGCCCCTGGAGTGGAGCTAAGTACCTGCTTCCCTAGGCGTGAGAATTATGTGAGCTGGCTTCCTCCCTCCATGTCCTAGTTAGTTATAATGGTCAACTTGACTAGCCTAATGGCATCTGAAAAAGGAGTCTCAATTGAAAGATTGCCCAGATAATACTGGCGTGTGTGTGTGTGTGTGTGTGTGTGTGTGTGTGTGTGTGTGTAGGGGAGGATTGTTTTCATTGTTAATTGATGTAATAGGGCAACTCCATTCCCTGGAAACGTGGTCCTGGGCTATGGGGCTAGAGAGATGGCCTAGTAGTTAAGAGCGCTGACTGCTCTTGCAGAGGACCCGGGTTCTATCCCCAGCACCCACCTGGGGGCTAAGAACCATCTGTAACTCCAATTCCAGGAGAACTCCAGTTCCAGGGGAATCCAACACCTTCTTCTGACCTCCGCGGCATTGCATGACATGGATGCACAAACCTACATGCAGACAGTACATTCATACACATAAATAAATAAATAAAATAAAATAAAATAAAATAAATTAAAAAAAAGAAAGCCATCTAAGCATGAGCCTGTGAGCAAGCCAGCAAGTCACATCCTCCTTGGTTTCTTCTTCAAGATCATGCTGAGTTCCTGCACTGACTTCTCTTGGCGATGGATTGTGGCCTGTAAGCTGAAATAAACCCGTTCTTCTCTTATGTTGCTTATGGTCAGAATGTTTTATCACAGCCACAGAAAGGAAACGAGAACACCCACCTCCTGCTACTGTCTGCAGAGCTGTTTCTGTTTAAGAGGAAAGAGGAAGGAGTAACTCATTGTTAGCAACTGCTCATTAAGTCTGGCTCAACTCCTCCAGCAGGCATTTTATAAAGAAACCAAGTAAAAGGGGAGCTGACAGGGCGAAGACTGGAAACACAGCCTGGTGCTTACGGGTGTTTCCTCTGTCTCCTGGAGATAAGCTTAATGAAGGAGCTGCTCTCTGTTGGCCTTGGAGAAGGATATGGGGTGACATTACAATTGCCAGGGCTCCACTTTCGAGGCTGTTATCTCAGTCAACTCTTGCCTGAAGGATACAAGAAAATAGTTGCTGGAAAAAAAACCTGAAGAAAGAGGATATAATTCTAGGTGAAATGAGACATTGTTCTGTTCACATTATTTTTATGGCTGTTGAGCAGGAATAAACTAGTAAAGTATAATAGAAAAAGGAAAAGTTGTCCAGAATTTGTAGTCCAAACAATACAATCTTAAAATGACTTGTTCCAGGCCATTGGTATATTCTTTTTACAGTGCCCTGATGCTGGAGCCCCTTTTTGTTTTGTGGTCATTGTGAAAGTTACACTAGATGATAATAAAACATTTTCTTGTGATCTTTGTGCCTAAAAAATGTCCCATCCCTCTCTCTTGCTTCCATTTCTGAATAAAATAAGAAGGCTGCCTCACTTCTAGAGTACCAGGTAAGGGGCAAAATTGGGAGCTATTTTTAGCATGGAGGAACATTACTGCAAAGCTACTTCACAGAATGACTAAGCTATAAGCAGTTTATCAGGAAACTCAGGCAGAGAGGAGACTTCTAGTGGAAACCATACTCTACTCTTGCATTTGCTTGACTGTGGATGGTATTTGCATCAGCCTGGGTACTTGCATTTGAAACCCTAAGTTAGAATACAGTCTTCTCTTATCAGCTAGGATAAGTTGCATTCTGCAGCAGAAACAAATGACTCCAATGTAGAGTCTGTGGTTTCCACAATATTTATGTAACATTCACGGTGATTATTATTTGGCTGAGTCTCTGTTCCAGGTCTTCTCTGTGGAACTTTCTATGGTTGGAGATGTCTGTGTCTGGAACATCACTGGTTTTAAGGCACAGGGATAGAGAACATGGTGGGGGCCCATGTGGCAGAGTCAAGGTCCTTTCTTAGAGCTCTCTCAGCACACACTTGTAGCCAGGCTCTCTGATTCTTCCACAGGAGGGAGGAAATGGGTGGGGAGCGGGATGCCTTGTCACCAGTACCTCCTTTCATGTAAACGTACTCCCCCAGTTAAGAGATCCTGGCATCTGGAAATCTGTTAGCTAGAGGTTCACAGACAGCAGTCTCAGTAGGTGTCTGATGGTATCTGTGAGAGGAAAGGGGTGCTGCAGGAATTGTGGCCTGAGCAGCAGTCTGGGCTAGATTCTAACATTACATTATTACATTTTGGAAGAGATGTCAATTGGGACGCACATCTCCAAATGGCAGCAGGTTGAAGACACTGGCCTCTAAAGATACTGCACACATTTAAATACCTAGGATGCTGAGATCCCAGTAGGGAAAGAGGTGAGAACCTAGTCACTAAAAAAGAAATCAACATAACTAATAAGTGTAAAAAAACACATTCAACTGAGTCAAAGAAAATAGAAAAGAAAATAGGATACCTTCAGGTGTTTCCAACTTTTAGGCATGATGCGGCACTGTCATCTTCAAAGTTCACATTTGAGAGCTAAGTTACGTAGACAGACACACATGCACACACACAAACACAGAAAATCTCTTATGATTTAACTTACTTCATGGTTTTTGCATTGAGCCACATACATAGCTGTCCTTGGCTGCATGTGACACAGGGGCTTCAGTTTAGATATCCCTGCCTGAGGTTAGACTGTAATATTTAATGGTGTAGAAAAATGATGTCAGAAAGACTGCACTCAGCAGTCACTATTATAGAGTACCTGCATGTGTGGATTTGGTAATGGTCAGTGAATTGCTTAAATTTTGTTAAATTACAAAGCATTTGGTAATTGATGCCACAGGGGGGAAAATGTGTTAATCCATTAAAAATCATCTTCCCTAAGTCAATCTAAAGACTGTTTGACATTGCGTTGCTACAAATATTTTTCTTTTCTTTTTTTTTTTAAAAGATAAATGTTTTTTAAAAATTAACCTAATTCTGGGGCTGGAGAGATGGCCTAGCAGTTAAGAGCACCGACTGCTCTTGCAGAGGACCCGGGTTCGATTCCCAGCACCCACGTGGAGGCTGAGAACCGTCTGTAACTCCAATTCCAGGAGAACTCCAGTTCCAGGGGAATCCGACACCCTCTTCTGACCTCCGCGGCATTGCACGACACAGGTGCACAAACCATTGCCCCACATCCTCAGGTCATGCTGGAGTGTTCTTCTGCTTCTCCCTGGGTCTCTCATTCAGCCCTTCTTGGAGTAATTTCTTTCCATGTCAAGGGTTCTTGAGTCAGGTATACAACTGGGTAATTGACACTAGCATCCACAGATGAGGGATACCATTCGTCGTTTGTTTTTCTGGGACTGTGTTACTTCACTCAGCATGATGTCCTCTAGCTCCAGCCATTTTCCTGCAAAGCTCGTGATGTCATCTTTCTTTACTGCTGCATAGAACTCCATTGTGTAGATGTACCACATTTTCTCTATCCACTCGTCAGTTGAGGGGCATTTAGGTTGGTTCCAGCTCTTTGCTATTGTGAAGAGAGCTGCAATAAACATGGCCGTGCATGTATCTCTGTGGTGGCGTAAGTCTTGAGGGTACATGCCCAGGAGTGGTATGGCTGGGTCGGGTGGCAAGTTCATTCCAAGTCTTCCAAGGGTTCTCCACACTGCTTTCCATAGTGGCTGTACGAGTTTACATTCCCACCAGCAGTGGATGAGTGTTCCCCTTTCCCCACAACCTCTCCAGCACTTGGTATCATTTGTTTTCTTGATCCTAGCCAGTCTTACTGGAGTAAGATGATATCTTAAAGTGGTTTTCATTTGCATTTCCTTAATGATTAGTGATGTTGAGCAGTTCTTGAGGTGTTTCTCAGACATCTCTAATTCCTCGCTTGTGAAGTCTCTGTTCAGTTCTTTGCTCCATCTATTGAGCGGGTCGTTTGTTTTCTTTTTTCTTTGATTTTTGAGTAGTTTATATATTCTGGAAATCAATGCTTTGTCAGATGTATCTGCAGTGAAGGTTTCCTCCCACTCTGTGGGATTTCTCTTCACTTCCTTGATTGTTTCTTTTGATGTACAGAAGCTTTTGAGTTTGATGAGGTCCCATTTGTCAATTGTCGACCTTAATTCTTGTGCAGCTGCTGTCTGATTTAGGAAGTCTTTTCCTACGCCTATGTCTTGTATTCTGCTGCCAACTTTTTCTTCTATCACCTTCAGAGTTTGGGGTTTCACGTTGAGGTCTTTAATCCATCTGGAGTTGACTTTTGTACAGGGTGAGAGGTAGGGATTTAATTTCATTCTTCTACAAGTGGTGATCCAGTTTTGCCAACACCACTTGCTGAAGATACTGTCTTTTCTCCATTGTGGTTTCTTGGCCCCCTTGTCAAATATGAGATGGCTGAAATTGTATGTGCTCAGATTTGGATCTTCGGTTTTGTTCCATTGGTCAACAGGTCTGTTTTTGTGCCAGTACCAGGCTGTTTTTATGACTATAGCCCTGTAGTATAGTACTAATTGGAAAAGAGGAAGTCAAACTATCCCTATTTGCTGATGATATGATTGTTTACTTAAGAGATGCAAAAAACTCCACCAGAAAACTCCTAGAAACGATTAACAGCTTCAGCAAAGTGGCAGGATACAAAATTAGCCTTAGAAAATCAATGGCCTTTCTTTACACCAAGAACAAGCAACTGGAGAAAGAATTCAAAGAGACCTTCCCACTCACAATAGCCTCAAAAACAATAAGATACCTAGGAACAAACCTAACCAAAGACACCAAAGACCTCTACAACAAAAATTTTAAACCCTTAAAGAAAGCGTTGCTACAAATATTTTTCATTGCTGACATCTAATATAGCATACTCTCCCTACTAAACTGTTGTGAGAATTGTTCCTGTTGAAGTTTGATGCAAATATTATATGGCTACCCCGTGTGTTATAATTAGCCCACTCTTATTAGATATTGAAGGTATTGAAGGTTTTTTTGTTTTATTTTTTATATAAACAGAAAAGGAATCTATAAGATGCTTATTATGTTTAGATAAACAGAAAATGAAAACCCACAAAATATTAATTATTTAGTTATTTGTGTGTGTATATCCACATGCCATGGCATGCATGTGGCGTCATGGATAACATTTGGGAGTCAGTGCTTGCCTTCTCCCTTATTGAGTTGGGTCCCTTTTGTTAAGTTCTTACTGCTTACTGCAGACTAGCTGGCCTGCAGGCTTCCAGAAGACTCTCCTCTCTCTACCTCCCATCTCTCACAGAAGTGTAAGGATGCAGATGTTCTGCACAGCACCTGGGATTGTCCATGGGTTCCAGGGATCTGAAGAACTCAGGTTTTCTTTTTTTTAAGCTATTTATTTATTTATTTATTTATTTATTTTTGTATGTGTATGAATGTACTGTCTGCATGTAGGTTTGTGCACCTGTGTCATGCAATGCCGCGGAGGTCAGAAGAGGGTGTCAGATTCCCCTGGAACTGGAGTTAAAGATGGTTCTTAGCTGCCATGTGGGTGCTGGGGATCAAACCCAGATCCTCTGCAAGAGCAGTCGGTGCTCTTAACCACTAGGCCATCTCTCCAGCCCCAGAACTCAGGTTTTCAGGCTTGCACAGTGAGCACTTTTACCCCATGAGCTTTCTTTGTGGCCCTGATCTTGCATTTCTAGGTGCAAATATAAGATGACATAGCATGGATTTTGGGATTTATTAGTATTTCTAAAATGCCTATATCAATATATGTTTAGATTATTTTGGCAAAACACTGAAAACGTTGGCACTGGATTTGAAGATTTGAGTTCTGATCATGATTCTCTCACTCATATCGATTTTGACCCAGATAGTCAGGTTGGCAATTTTCTTATCTACACAATGGATATAATAATAAGCCTCATATAGAAATGCTAGTAAAATCAAATAAAAAAAAAGGTTTAGTGCAAAGTATGGTTTAGAATTGGGTAAGAAAATATTTGTTTTCTTGTTTTATAATCACAGAAATGTAAATGCTGAGGGTATTTCTCTCAATCTTAAAATTGCCCAGGTTAGGAATCTATGATGATAAACTGATAAATGGTTTAAACAAGCAGTTTGTCTCAGGTGAATGGCTCCTGAGCAGTAACCCAAAGTTGACCCCAAACCCTTGGATTTCCATCCCTGCATTATTTCTTTTTGTTTTCTTTGGAGAAACAGAGTTCAACTTTGAGTGCTCCTGGTTTGTGTTTGCTTGTTTGGGATTTTTCTTTTTTAATTCTACTTGCTTTTGTAAAAATTCCCAGAGTGAGTGTTGATTCTAAATCCAAGTGAATTACTTCAGGAGAGAAGAATTTAGATGACAGATACTGTTTAATGTCAGCTGAAGATCAAGAGTGCAAGGAAAGTGTCAGGAAAGATCACAGAAGGAAATGGGGCTGGAGAAATGGTTCAGCAGTTGAGCACACAGTGCTCTTCCAACACCTAAGTCAGGTGGCTCACAGCTGCCTGTAACTTCAGCTCCAGGAAATCTGATGCCCTCTTCTGGCCTCCTCAGGCACTTGCACTCACATACATATACCCATACACAGGCACATTCAAACACACAAATTAAAATTTAAATACATATTTAAAATAGAAAATTTGATGAACCTATTTGGAAAGTTAAGCTTTGCTTTACAGAAAAGCAGTAAGGGTTACTCTAAGGAAAGAGAGTCTTATCAAATTAATAGTGGAAAAGCTTTTTACTGGCCTCTGCTTTTGAACTCCTTTCTTGATGTTCTTTTTTTCACTTTTTTCCCCTCTTTTATTTGTTTATTTTTTAAGGGATTCTACAATATAATAACACAGTTGTTTTCAGATAACATTGATGTTACTCAGTTTGCCATACAATTCATACAATTAGGTAATTGGTGCATTTTTTTGAAGTGAGCTAAATTAGTGTGTTTTTTCCAAATGATTTAAGTGACTTGTGTTTTTCGCAAGCCTGTGAGAAACATCTTGGGATTTTACTATATTGATTAAATCTATACAAGGAGTTTGGTAAATGGACATTTTTACAATGTTTTAGATTTTCCAATCCATGAGATGGGAGGTTTCTTCCATCTTCTGATGTTCTTCTCAATTGCTGCTTAAAGGTTGTAAAATTTTGTGTGTGGTGAAGAGATGCTTTGGTGAGGGTGTGAGGTGTGTTCTTAGATCTTATGTAGTTTGTAGGCTGATTGTGCGGGGAAGGGCTCTTTGAATCTTTCCCATTTGCTTGTTTGTGGTGTTGAGAAAGGCAGGCATGTTAGGTTTTTTAGGCATTTTGTATCCTGCCACTTTGCTTAAGCTGTTAATCTTTCTAGGTGTTTTCTGGTGGATGTTTTTAGCATTCCTTAAGTAAACAATCATATCATCAGCAAATAGCGATAGCTTGACTTCCTCTTTCCAATTGCTACTCCTTTCAATTTCCTGGTCCTTCCTTATTGCTCTAGCAAGTGTTCAAGCACTATATGAAGAGGAGTGGTGTAAGGGGGCAGCCTTTTGCTGTGTTCCTACCTTAAAGGGAATGTTTCAGTCATTTCCCCAATTGGATATGATATTGGCTGTGGGTTTTCCTGTAAGTGGCTTTGATTACCATGACGAAATGATCCCTCCAATCCATTCCTTCTTGGAACTTTAAGCTTGAAGGGATGTGGATTTTTGTCAAAGGTTATTTCATGCATCCTTGGATGGTGGGGTGTGTTTTTGTCTTCATTCATTTATGTGTTTGATGATGTTTAGTTATTCTTCGAATGTTGAACCACCCTTGCAACTCTGGTATAATCCAACTAGGTCATGATGATGATGACCCTTCTTGATGTGGGTTCTGTATGCGATTTGCCAGTATCTGTTTGAGAATTTTGGCAATCTGTGTTCATTAAGGAGACGGTCTATAATGTCTCCTTTTAGTTGGATCTTTGCCTGGTTTTGGTAATAGCGTCATGACTGGCTTCATAGAAGGAAGTTGGGAGATTACCTGATTTATCCTTCTAAACAGTTGTCAGTAATAATGGTTGTATGCTTTGTGCACATGTTTATAGAATTCTGCCGTGTGAAACAATCTGGGCCCTGGAGCTCTTTTTAGTCTGGGAGGTTTCTTTAATTTTATTCAATTTTTCATATGTTATTGGTCTATATAGGTGTTCAATCTCTTCTTGGTTTACGCTTTGGTGAGTCCCCGGATTCTCAGATATTCATCACATTTCTTCTAGGTTTCAAACTTGGTAGAGGAAGGTTTCTTAAGTATTCCCCATGATGTTTCTGGGATTTTTCCTTGCTCGTTGTGATATTGTACCCTTTCATCACAGATTGCATTGATTTGGAGTTGTTCCTTCTTTCTTTTGGTTTAACTGGCTGAGAGCTCTGTCTTATCTTTTTATTCTTTCAAAGAACCAAACTTTTGGATTCATCGATGTTTGTATTGTTTTCTTTGTTTCTATTTCATTGATTTCTGCTTTGATTTTTGTTGTTCTTCCTGTACTGTTGCGTTTAAGGGGTCAATCTGTTTTGCCTTCGAGTGCTTTTACTGTAGTGCTAGATCATTACACTGTGCTCATTTTGTTTTTTCTAATGTAGGCACCACAGGGCTAATAAATTCCCCTTAGGACTGCTTTTAAGGTTCCCAATAGGTTTTGTTTGTGTTTGTTTGTTGTCATTTATTTCAGTTCCAGAGGAAGGTCTTTTATTTCTTTCTTTATCTCTTCCTTGACACCATTCATTATTCAAGAGGGTCTTTTTGAGTCTCCATGTGTTCTTCAAGGAACGTAGGGCTTAAATGCCAGTGTTTGATGTTGAGCTTTCATTGCCATGGGTACTGATGGAATGCCATGAAATTATTCAATATTTGTATTTGGAGAGGTTTCTTCTGGTGTCCCAAGTATTGATGGTGATTTATGGACAAATGTTCCATGGGGTGCTGAGAGTAGAAGGGTTATTCTCTGTATTAGGAGGGAATATTCGTGTAGAGGTCCTATGAGTGTCCATTTGTGTGATCATATGTGTTCGTTGCAGATGTCTCTCTGTTTATTCTTTGTCCTGTTGACCTATCAAAAGGACTCAGTGGGGTATTGAAGTCCCCACTAGTGAATGGTACTGGGATTAGTGCGTTACAAGCTTTTTTTAAAAGTGTGCGGCACTAAGGGCATTCACAAAAGACCCCTTCAATGAGGGGCTCGATGCCCCATTGCTGGAAGTGCTATTGTTTCCTTTGAAGATTGCCCCAGCTGCCTCTTCCTGGGACAGCTAACATCTATTAAGTGGTGGGTGGGGTAATACAAAGACATGGCCAATCAGATCAAGATAGGACACCTCTGAGGTCCTTCTAGCTGCAGCGCCCCTTGTGGTCAGTTGAGACTTGTTGGGGCTACATTGCAGGTCAGTTTCTGCCTCTCCCCAATCTTGTTCTTTCCTGCTCTTTTTCACAGATGGTGTTCCCAATAATATTCCTTGCTAAACATCCTGCACTTTAAAATCTGCTTTAGTCTCCTTCCCCAAAGAGCTCACATAAAGATGAAATAAAAACAACCACAACAAGAAACAAAGTAGGAAAAATAGCCAGGGTGAGGTAAGCTGATGAGGGTCTGTGTACCAAAAAAGGAGGTTCAAAGCTGGTACCCTGCTTTCATGCAGCTGACCTTAGGAATGATATTCAATCAGCATGACTCAGTTTCCTCAGACTGCAAACAAGCCAGGTGGCCAGAGGAAAATGGGCTATCCCAATAGTGAGTCCCCCAAATCTGTTCCTGCAGAACCTCATAGAAAGACCACAGGAGCACAGTACAAACCTGACTATCTTCCTCACAGTGGCAAGGGCTGTGTTTCACAGAGTGAAATACAACTCTTGGCCGTACAAATTCAAACGTATAGTATCATTTCCTTTATTTCTTTGTGTTTTAACTTAATTCTTCAGGCCTGTATCCCATTTCACCTGGCTGACAAAAAAGTTACCTTAGTTCAGAATAAACTTGAACAACTCAGAATATTCTCTCCTTATTTTTCTTAGTCCCCTTTCTCAACAAATGGTCTTGTTTCTTGACAAATGTATGCAAAAGACACTAGGTCGGTTCTGGAGATATGAGTGTTTCTCCTCACAAACCATCAGTTTGAACCAACTTAACCTCACTGTTTCCTACAATAAATACCGCGTTCCACGGGTAAGATTGCTGGGGAGAGCGGGTAGGAGGGTGGTGTTAGTGGTGGCAGTGTGGTGCTGGTCATGCGCCTGTAAAGAACCCCCACACCCGTTGCACGTGCTCATGCAAGCAACCCAGTCAGCGTTCACACTAGTGTCGGTTCATCCCACACAAAGGATTGGAAGGTAGGAGAGGAACTTCCTGGGAAGAAGGGATCATTTTGGCCAAGAAATGAGAGGAAGAATGAGGAGTAGGTTGAGTGTAGGGAAAGAAAAATAGAAAGGCAACCTGATAATTCATTATATTTACATTGTTATGAGCCTGTCAAGTAATGAATGAATGAATTAAAAGCTACCCCTTTGTAAGTTTCTGAAATTCAAATCCTTGTAATCTACTATAACTTCTTTCTGATTTCCTTTCAACATCTGCTCATGAGGCAATGGATGTCGCCTGCCTCCTCTGGAAGGAATATGGAGAAAGGGAAAGGTCAGAAGAGTTTCAGGAGAGAAAATTAGTAATTATAATAATATGGACACTTTTAAACATTGACTAATGCTACAGTTTTCTATTTATTTTTATTTTATTTGCATGAGTGTATTGCCCGTGTGTATTTAAGTGCATCTTTGTTGTGCAATAAATGCAGAGGTCAGAAGAAGGCATCAGATGGTTGTTAGTCATCATGTGGGTGCTGGAAGTCAAACCCTGGTCCTCTGCAAGAGCAACCAGTGCTCTTAACTGCTGAGTCATCTCTCCAAACCCAAGATTGTTACAGTCTTTTAAGAGCATTCCTCAGTGAAAACTAGAAGCACAACACTGGTACATACAAAAAAATAAAAGCAATTTGACAAGAGCTCAAAACCATGTGGTCCAGCCACACAGCATCTGCTAAGTCATAATTAAGGGGCATGTTTTCTAGGGGAGGGATAAAGCGACTATTCAACTCCAAGCAGCCTTTTTTTCACAAAGCTCACCCAAGTGCAATCAGGATTTCCTGATACTACTTTATATGATATTCTCATATTTAGGATAGCTGCTTCCGAAAAGGAAGGAGTTCTGAAGATTTTGTTTCTCTGTTTATTTTAAATGAAAGCCCTCGAGGAAAAAAATGTGATGCTGTACCCCAAAATGAAAACTCATATGGAAATCGTGTTTGTCTTGGTCTCTGCCGCCACTGGGCTGAAGTCCAGCCAGTTTGTTTTAAATCAAACCACTGGAGAGAACAGGCTCAGGGGTAAAGAGCGGACATCCAGAAGCAGCCGCGGTTACGCAACAGGAGCCAGGCAAGAGAGCACCCTTCAGTTTTAATGCTCATGAGGCCCTGGGGCTACTGAAGGGGGCACTGAAACGGTAAACGCGCATAGAGCCCTGTGGGCTGAGAATGGCGAAAACGTGGGAAACTAAGTGCCTCGTCCAGCACAAGGCTGTGGTAGGAAAGAGAGGCTCATGCCACTGAGGCGAAATTCACAGGTGCTTTCTGAACTGAAAATGAAGGGCTGAGAGGTCTTTCTCCCTCTTCTTTTCTCCCTCCCGTTTACTTCTCTCTCTCTCTCTCTCTCTCTCTCTCTCTCTCTCTCTCTCTCTCTCTCTCTTCTCTCTCCTCTCTCTCCCCCTCTTTCTCCTCTCTCTCTTCTCTCTCTCTCCTCTCTTCTCTCTCTCCTCTCTTCTCTTCTCTCCTCTCTCTCATTTCTCTCTCCTCTCTCCTCTCTCTCTCCTCTCCCCCATTTCTCTCTCCTCTCTCCTCTCTCTTCTCTCACCCTCCTCTCTCTTCTTTCTCTCTCTTCTCTCTTCTCTCTCCTCTCTTCTTTCTCTCCTCTCTTCTCTCTCTCCTCTCTTCTCTCTCCCCTCTCTCCTCTCTCTCTCCTCTCTCTCCTCTCTTCTCTCTCTTCTCTCTCCTCCCTCTCCTCTCTCCTCTCTTCTCTCTCCTCTCTCTCCTCTCTCCTCTCTTCTTTCTCTCTCCTCTCTTCTTTCTCTCCTCTCTTCTCTCTCTCCTCTCTTCTCTCTCCCCTCTCTCCTCTCTCTCTCCTCTCTCTCCTCTCTTTTCTTTCTCTCTCTTCTCGCTCTCCTCTCTCCTCTCTTGCCTCTCTCTTCTCTCTCTCCTCTCTTCTCTCTCTCCTCTCTCCTCTCTCTCCTCTCTCTCCTCTCTTCTCTTCTCTCTCTCTCCTCTCTTCTCTCCTCTCTCTCACTTCTCTCTCCTCTCTTCTCTCTCTCCTCTCTTCTTTCTCTCCTCTCTTCTCTCTCTCCTCTCTTCTCTCTCCTCTCTCCTCTCTCCTCTCTCTCCGCTCTCTCCTCTCTCCTCTCTCCTCTCTCCTCTCTCTCCTCTCTCCTCTTTCCTCTCTTCTCTTCTTTCTCTCTCCTCTCTTTCCTCTCTTCTCTTCTTTCTCTNATATATATATATATATAAACTACACACTATTTTTATATATATAAACTTGATGTGAACGGCGTCATAATCCATGAATCTTTCTCTAGTTTAAGTTTCCTATTTGTAAGACATGGTCTTGATGGCCTTATCGCCAACTGCTTTTCAGTGATGTATCGCTGTTTTGCCAACCATTCAGTGTTTTATTCACTTTCTGCAGTTTCTTATTTTTGCAATGACAAAAAGGTTGTGATGAAAATAACAGCCTTTTGTATACAAATCTTAGTGAACAAATCTCAAAATGGGTCTGCAAATCCTTGATGGGCCTCAGATCCTTTCAGGAAACCTGGGCAGTCACACTGGTTTCCTAATATTAAGATTTAAATTCTTGACTGTGTTTACAGTTTCACTGATGACACAAAAGCATTAGGAGGTAAAGCTTCGGTCCAAACCTGGGCAATAGCACCAAGCTTCACTAGTAACCAAATGGCTAATTTTATTCATCTTCAACAGAACATCAGTTTATGTAACAGTTGAAGATGAGTAAAATTAGCCTTTTGGGTATTTCTTTAACCAATAGTCCAGAGTGGGCATGAAGGCCATGGCTACTACTGCAACTTGCTTTGGGGCCTGGAGAGATTGCTCACAGTTAAGGACACTGGCTGCGGGGCTGGAGAGATGGCTTAGCAGTTGAGAGCACCGACCGCTCTTGCAGAG
This sequence comes from Rhizomys pruinosus, assembly GCA_009823505.1. Classification (NCBI taxonomy): domain Eukaryota; kingdom Metazoa; phylum Chordata; class Mammalia; order Rodentia; family Spalacidae; genus Rhizomys; species Rhizomys pruinosus. The sequence goes on along the minus strand of VZQC01008495.1, from coordinate 553,387 downwards.
GACCCGGGTTCAGTCCCCAGCACCTACATGGTGGCTGAGAGCAGTCTGTAACTCCAATTCCAGGAGAACTCCAGTTCCAGGGGAATCCAATGCCCTCTTCTGACCTCCGCAGCATTGCACGACATGGGTGCACAGACCTACATGCATATGTACATTCATACATAAATAAATAAAATAAAATAAAATAAAATAAAATAAAGAACACTGGTTGCTCTTACAGAGGACCCAGGTTCAATTCCCAGTGGCTAACTCCAGTTCTGGGGGACCCAACACCCTCTTCCGAACTCTGTGGTCATTGCACTACATGTATGTAGGCAATACATGTACACATAAAAATAATAAAACATCTTTAAAATCATGAATAATTTTTTTAATTTTTAATCCTTTGTAACATGTCTTGAGGGTACTTTTTGGATAAAGTGTCTAGGAATGGAGTAAAACACTTTCTGAGATGTGTTTTCACTGATATGTATCTTTTTTTTCTAAAATCCTACTTCTAATTGATATGTATCTTGTCTTCCATGTGTTTTAGCCTGTTTTGCATCTGTTCATTGCTATACATCATATTTTGTATAACTGTTTCAAATCTGTCTCCTAATTCACTCATTCTTTCTCCAATTGCATTCCATACACTATTTTCATTTCAATTGTCATATTTTCATTCCTGGGATTTCTATTTGGTACGTTTTTAACCTTCTAAGTATTTAATGGTATTTTATCCCTTCGTCTCTGTCCTTTAGTGCATATTACTTTAAGTATTTAAAATATAATACTACATAGTCAATTCTTGCTCACTTATAGTAGTTTATTTCCTCAAGTATTTTAATCCTCATTTATGAGTTCATTTTGGTGAAGTTTATAAGGTTTCAACTTCAAGTGTTATTTGGAATATATGTTGGCTTTTTTGAGATCTAGTTTCTCCATAGCCCAAACTGGCCTGGAACTAAAAATGTAGACCAGGCTAGGCTCCTCCTCTGCCTCCTGAGTGCTGGAATTAAAGGCATGTGCCACTGTGCCTGGCATACTTTTTTTTAATTAACTTCCTTTGTCTGTGGATAAAGAGTGAGGCTTAAGGGGCCGGTGTTAAGGGGCTCCACAGGTAAGAGCACTTGCTGCTCTTCCAGAGGATTAGAATTCAGCTCCCAGCACCCACAGAAGACAGCTCACAACCACCTGTAACTCCAGCTTTGGGGGATGTGGCGCCCTCTTCTGGCCTCTCATGAACATGGACACATACACACACACACACATAAATAAAATAAAAAATTTTTGTGTGTATTTTCGAGTCAGGGTCTCCCTGTAGCCCCAGCTGTCCTGGAACTCACTCTGTAGACCAGGCTGGCCTTGAACTCACAAAGATCTGCCTGCCTCTGCCTCCCAAGTGCTAGGATTAAAGGCATGCACCACCACGCCCAGCAAAATAAAATAATTTTTAACTGGGTGTGATGGCACACACCTTTAATCCCAGCTCTTGGGAGGCAGGGGCAGGTAGATCTCTATGAATTGAAGGCCAGCCTAGTCTACATATTGAGTTCCAGGTCAGGAATATATAGTGAAACCGTATCTCAAAACAACAACAATAACCACAACAACAAAAAACTTAGCCAAAAGGAATCCCAGGCTGGGCATTTAAGCCAATCTGGGGTCAAATGAGAAACTTTATGGCAGTGTACCTTCAGCCTCCCCTGCTAACCTCCTTTCCTATCTGCCCCCTTCTCTCACTCACCCAGCATCCCCTGCCTCCCACACAGGAATACCGTGTGTGCCCTCCCATCAGGCAGAGGGGCTGAGTGGTGTGGGGTGACAGTCTTGGAGAAGCCAACAGCTACAAGAGGCAAGTGGAGAGCTCTATCAGGGGCACCAGGAAAGAGAGGACAGAAGCTTAAAAGGTAGACCACTCTGCAATCAAAGTGGTAACCTAGATAATGAGGGCAAATTCTGACAGGATTAGAAGTAAGGGAAGCTAAGCAGACCCTAGCTCAGAAGACAGTAGGTATAGAGAAAAGGGAGCCCTTCTTAGGCACTGTTGGTGGGGAGGTAAATTAATATAGCCATTACAGAATACTGTATAGGAACTCCTCAAAAAGTGAAAAATAGAATTACCATGCAAGCCTGCAATCCCACTTCTGGGTATTTATCCAAAAGATTTACAGTCACTATATTGAAGAGACATCTCCATTCCCATTTACTAAAACTCTATTTACAATAGTCAAGCTATGGAATCCACCTAAGTATTAGTCAGTGAATGAAAGAATTCATTCTAACAATTCTTTCAGCTAACAACCATCCATAACTCCAGTTCCAGGGGGACCCAACGCCCTCTTCTGGCCTCTGCAGGCATTGCATACATGGATGCACCTGCACACATGCAGGCAATACAGTCATACCCATAAAATAAAAATAATAAAATATTTAAAAATAAGGATATCCTATCATATAGAACATTGTACATAGGACTGGAAAGCATTATGCTAACTGAAATATGCCAGCCACAGAAAGACAAACACTATGTTCTCACTTACATGTGGAATCTAAAACTCAGTTGAAGCAGAAAAAAAAAAATGTTAACAGAGGATAAGGGAAAGAATGGGAAGCTGATATCAAAGCATAAAAAGCCTGTATTAGACAGGAGAGATAAGATGTTGAGTTTTTTTCTCTTTTTTAAGGATCTAGTTCATAGCATGGTAGAAATAGTTAATAATAGTGTACTATATATTTTAAAATCACTAAGGGAGCAAGTGTCAAATGTTCTCACCACAGAAAGGATAGGTATTTGAATGATAGATATGTTAATGTGACTGTTCTATATTATACCCACAAATCATATCATTTTGTACCCTATAAATGTATAAAACTATAATTTAATTTATACTTATAATTTGTAATTTAAAATGCTTTAGACAATGGGGCTAACCAAGAACAAAAGAAAGAAACAGCATCAGAGAGCTTCCAACCACACTGGATCCCAGGACCAGGGGACTGAGCACAGGGGTGGAGCCAGGTCTACTGCAGATGATGTTTGAGATATTGAAAAGGCGTCCTTCTCCAGGCCTTCTTTGCATCCATTACTCTCTGATGCATAGAGGACAAAAATTCCATTCCTGGTCAGGAGTTCCACAACAGTCTCTTCACCACCAAAACCAATGTGCTCATATTAAAAGCTTTTTTTTTTAATGTGCAAATAAAGCTTTTGAGAGACAAAAGATGGTTGGGGTTCCAAAAATTCAGCTTTTAATATCAAAATCCAAAGGTCTGAACTGAAAGTTTATACCACAGTCACGGTCTGTACTACAAACAATGGAGTGATTTGATGGGTGAGTCACTTTCCTCTTCCAGCCCAGACATTGCCACCTGCTCAAACCAGAGGAAAATCTCCCTGGTTTTCAGGAAGGGTTGGGGGGGATCAGCAAATGAGAGCATGAAAATTAGTGATTACGCATAAATCAAGCTATCACACTGTAGTTTATAATTATATACAAACATGTGTCACAAAAGTCAAGTAAAATAGCAACTGATGTAAATGGCAAAGAAAGAAGCCTCCATAACTCTTCATATGACGGTCCAACACCATGGTGCTTAAGTGAGGCCTTCAAAGGAAATGTCAGGTAGATTCCTAGGGGAATTCGAGAGCACAGGAAACTTCCAACCTCTCTCCCCATAAGACACTAAAAGCCTTGTAGAGACGCCCACATCAACATTAGTCTTGAACTGAAATGTGAAAAAGACCAAGAGGTGTTTAGAAAGATGGACCTTAACACATCTTCAGAGACCAGCACCTCTGGATGGCACAGGAGAACAGCCAGGAGATCCCAGGCGTCCTCCTGAAAAGGGTTCGGATGAGCTAAAAGAGGCCTTAGGGAACTTTTGCAAAGGTGCCTAGAAGCAGCAAATGAAGGGCCAGGGTAGAGACATACATGAAAGGATGCCTGTGGACAATGATAAGAGCCAGGCAGATTGAGTTACACGTGACAGAGGACAAAAGGTGGGCGTCAACCATACTTCCTTCTGCATCAAACTTCAGGTGACAGAGAAATCCCCATTTTTTTACTAAAAGATAATTATTATTGAATCTCTACTTTAGAAAAACAAATCTATGGGAGGCAGAGGCAGGCGGATCTTTGTGAGTTCAAGGCCAGCCTGGTCTACCAGTGAGTTCCAGGGCAGCTGGGGCTACGGAGAGACCCTGACTCGAAAAGACGAAAAAACAAAAAACAAAAAAAGAAAAACAAATCTAAGTAACCTCCAGAGCTTAGATCGCCCATGGGAGACAGAGATTCCTTGAATTATCTGAATTAGTGTTCGACCATAGATGGACATGTGGGATCAAAGGCTAAACTAGATTCAACTATAGGAAAACAAAGTTACATCTTTGCTTGAGTTTTGTGACTGTGAAATTTATACCTATTGATGGATGTGGAGTCAGACTAACATTGACAGCATCCCTAAATGAGAGGTTTGTATGCCAAACAGTTTCTATGGTTGAATTACATAGAGGTTTTGTTTGTTTGTTGTTGTTGTTTTATTTTTTTTTTACTTTGTAATTGCAAGGCAGTCATTAAGTTGCTGGTTTCCATGCTTAAAACTGCTGCCTGCTTGCCCACTGGACAATAGAAAGTACCTTTCCATTTTTTTTGGTTTTTTTTTTTGTTGTTGTTGTTGTTTTTTTTTTT
>VZQC01008495.1:463278-545739 GCA_009823505.1 Rhizomys pruinosus | reverse complement strand
GCCTGCCTCTGCCTCCCAAGTGCTAGGATTAAAGGTGTACGCCACCACGCCCAGCGAAATACATAGAGTTTAAAAATACACCTGTATAGCCAGGCATGGTGACGTATGCCTTTAATCCCAGCACTTGGGAAGCAGAGGCAGGCAGATCTCTGTGAGTTCAAGGTCAGCCTGGTATACATAGTGAGTTCCAGGATAGCTAGAGCTACAGGGAGACCCTCTCTCAAAAAGAGCAAAATAATAATAATAATACTATAATAATGCCCCTGTATATTTATCAGAACTTAGTATAAAAGCTACATTTCAGAGCAGTGAAAAAGAGAATACCCAATAATGTAACATTGGCATAACTAGTTACTATTTGAGGGACAGTGTTAAGATGAATTGTTCCATCTCACAGCTTATACCAAAGTCAACTTCATAGAGATCAAAGGTTTCAACCCTGAGAAAGAAACAACGATAATATTATGATACAGAAGATTTCAAAAAATGGCACAAAACCTAGAAGAATAAAGAATATGAATTTAACACAAAATGTAAAACCTGTACAATAGAAAAATCATAATAATGAATAACACCCAAAGACAATTGACCCAGGTATGGTGACTTATGCTTATAATCTCAGTACATAGGAGACAGACACTGAAGGTTTTCTGAGAATTTGAGGCCAGCCTGGACAGTATAGAAAGTTCCAGGCCAGTCAGGGATACATAGTAAGACCTTGTCTCCCCATGAGGGGGCAATTAATAAATTTGTATTCTTCCTTATCATTCACATTGTTGACAAAGAAATAATTTTAAAAATTTACAAATAACGATATTTTGTAATCAAAGACAAAGATGATCAGTCCAATAGAACACTGGCCAAAGTCCATGCAGAAAAGGCACATAGAAAAGTATAAATGCCCAAAACAGAAGAAAAGTTATTCAACGTCATTAATAGCAAAATGTTAAAATTTATATATAAAATTGGCAAAGCTCTAAGTTTGATGATACCTTTGGCAAGTAGAGAAAGCTTGAACATTTTCAATACACCTTTGATAAATTTGCAACATAAATCAAATGAGTATTAACCCATGTTTCTTTTTAACAACTTCAGTGCCAGGAACTTAAAATATATAAATATAATTTTATAANATATATATAATATATATATATATATATCACTGAAGTCTCATTATGTAGCACTTGCTGGCCTGGTACTAATTATGTAGACCAGGCTGGCCTCAAACTCACAGAAATCCACCTGCCTCTGCCTCTGCCTCCCAAGTGCTGAGATTAAAGGTATTAGCCACCTTAGCCAGCTACACGTGTATTTTAAAATATATATTCATTGCAGAACGATTTATAGAGATATAATATTATATATGTGGAAATTCTCCTTAAGTAGGGATGTAGAAAGGGAAGGAGCTTAGGAAAGGAAGGGCGGTGGCTCAATGACAGTTGTGTAGTATATATAGCCTTGACGACTTGACGCACGGTGATATTTCTCTAATAAACTAATCCTCTGAACTTTACTTGGACCGTGAAGTCTTTGTATTTTCATTTCAAATTAAATCATTCCAAAACATAATTTTGAGCCCTACTATGTACCACGTATATTCTGTTCCATCTTTGTAGTAAACTGGACTCAGAGGTATTGGTGTCACTTGACCAGGAGAATGGTATTATCAGAGAACAAACAAATATGATACCATGGAAGTTTATACTTGGTGGATGAGCAGAACGCAGCACAGCTAGACTATAGTGCAGAAAAGAGATGCGTTGGAAACAGAAATGCTGCTGCCAGTCTGGACTGCAGGAGTCATTCATTGATTATTTAGCAATTCAACTGCAGCTGCCGCGTGCAGAATGTGATTGTGGTCTGATTAGACTTTCTCCAGAAAGGACTGGCCCTGGCCATCAGACATCGGATACCTCCCAGAGAAGAACCCTTCCGAAGAGAAGTAGAAGAAGGGATCCAGCAGCCCCTCCCAACCAACCAGCTCACCTGATGGGGAGGAGCCAAGGGCTCACCAGGGAAAAGTACTACTGAGTGCTCTCTTTGTGCAGAACGCCTGGGGACTGGCCTGGGATCAACGTGAGAGGGAGCGCCCAAAGGACCCCTGTAAGTGATGATTTCCCCCGTTCGCTCTGTAAGAGAACCCATTAAACTTGCTAGACTTCTCTGAACTGAAGTTTTTGGAAAGTCTGTCCCTCGGTCCATCTCGGGTCCTGGGAGGGGAGTGTCTAAATGGCCTCCATGTTGTGCCGCTGTTGAGCAAGCTATCGGGCTGCTCTTCCGGGAAGGAAAATCTGCTGCAGTGATGAAAAGAGAAGTCTAAGAGGCCATCTAGCTGGCTGTTCCAGTGAATGATAGAATCAGAACAATGGCAGGATGAAGAAAGGAGAGGAGATTCTGTTCTAATCGGCTCTCCTAGGACCTGGGCCCTGTCCCACTGACTAGCTGGGATGGAGACTATTACAGACTTCCAGAACTGTTCAAACGCAGAGGATAAGTTTCTGTGAGATGCCTAAGTGAAACAGCTCCATCCAGTGTATCTCTCAACTCTCATCCATATTCAATAGATGGTGACCAATACACAAACCCACAACTGGCCCCTGTCCAGAGAACAACAGATCTCAGAGTGCTTATCCCTGAATAGAATGCCTAATTGCTTCCCAAGGTTCAGGGATCATTGTGGAAGAAGAGGTGGAAAGATTGTGAGAGCCTGAGGGATGGATGACCACAATGAAGCAGAGTCCTACAGACAGCTGGTCAGTCACTCATATGAACCCACAGCTATGAGGACAGGATGCACAAGTCCTGTGCAAGCTCAAATCAGACAGAACCCCAGCTAGACATGGGAAAGTAAGAAATCCCAACCCAACCCAACCTAAGGAATTTTTGGTAATTAATGGTTGCTGGGAGGGAGGAAGACAGTGTCTACAGTGATAGGACTCTTGGTAGGCCCAATAGATGGATCAACACTGAAGTACATTTGGGGACACAAATAAGAATCTATAGGCCATGTTATATATTATATTAAATTGGGCAGGGGGCAGAGGGGAGGTGATCTAAATACGATCAAAATAAATTGTATAGAAATCACAGAAATTCAGTTAAAAAATTTAATGGTGGGCCAGGACTGGAGAGATGGCTCAGCAGTTAAGGGCACTGGCTGCTCCTGCAGAGGACCTGGGTTTGATTCCTAGCACCTACATGGTGGCTAACAACTGTCCATAACTCCAGTGGAGCATAATGCTTTCTTCTGACTCCACGGACATTCCACAGCACAGGTGCACTTATGCACATGCAGGCAATACACTCACACACATAAAATAAAAATAATAAATAAAATATTTTAAAATAGTAAAAAACTTAAAAGGGAAGGAAGAGAAAATGACAAAAAGGGAGAGAGGAATTGGGAACATTGAAGAGAGAATATAGATAAATTATAGCTACCTATCAGAAGTGGGAAGGAAAGGAGGCGAAGTCACTGTAGTCAGTGTTCATTAGATATAGCCACTGCCCATATGTGGGAGACAAAGAAAATAAAAACACTTCAAAGCTCAACAATGATGAGAAGATGATGCTGTCAACTTAAATAACAATCAGGGAGAGATTTTCCAAAGAATAATATTTACTTGGAAACAGAACACTAAGATGGGATTACTTGGGCCATGACAAATGACGAGCAGACTCACAGAAGTTGAGGCAAGGGCAGAATTTTAAAATGTAATGAGAAGGATTACATAAAAGATTTGGAAACAATTGTCTTGGCTACAGAATCAATAACAAATAGGGATAGTTTGACTTCCTCTTTTCCAATTAGTACTCCTTTAATATCCTTTTCTTGCCTTATTGCTCTAGCAAGTGTTTCAAGCACTATATTGAAGAGGAGTGGTGATAGGGGGCAGCCTTGCCGAGTTGCAACCTTTAAAGGGAATGTTTCTGTCATTTCCCCATTTAGGATGATATTGGCTGTGTGTTTCCTGTATATGGCTTTGATTACATTGAGGAATGATCCCTCCAATCCAATTCCTTCTAGGACTTTAAGCATGAAGGGATGCTGGATTTTGTCAAAGGCTTTTTCATCATCAATTGAGATGATGGTGTGGTTTTTGTCTTTGATTCTGTTTATGTGTTTGATGATGTTTATTGATTTTTGTATGTTGAACCATCCCTGCATCTCTGGTATGAATCCAACTTGGTCATGATGGATGATCTTCTTGATGTGGGTCTGTATGCGATTTGCCAGTATTCTGTTTAGAATTTTGGCATCTGTGTTCATGAGGGAGATGGGTCTATAATTCTCCTTTTTAGTTGGATCTTTGCCTGGTTTTGGTAATAGAGTGATGTTGGCTTCATAGAAGGAATTTGGGAGAATTCCCTCTGATTGTATACTTCTAAACAGTTTCAGAAATAATGGTTGTAGGTCTTTTTGAAATGTTTTATAGAATTCTGCTGTGAAACCGTCTGGGCCTGGGCTTTTTTTAGTTGGGAGGCTTCTTACTACATCCTCTATTTCTTCATATGTTATGGGTCTGTTTAAGCTGCTGGTCTCTTCTTGGCCAAGCTTTGGTGATTCCCAGGATTTCAGATATTCATCCATTTCTTCTAGGTTTTCAAACTTGGTAGAATATAGGTTCTTGTAATATTCCCATATAATTTTCTTGATCTTTTCCTTGTCCGTTGTGATATTTCCCTTTTCATGACAGGTTGTATTGATTTGGAGTTGTTCCTTCTTTCTTTTTGTTGCCTGGGCTAGAGGTCTGTCTATCTTGTTTATTCTTTCAAAGAACCAACTTTTGGCTTCATTGATTTTTTGTATTGCTTTCTTTGTTTCTATTTCATTGATTTCTGCTCTGATTTTTGTTATTTCTTCCTGTCTGTTGCGTTTAGGGTTCATCTGTTGTTGCCTCTCAAGTGCTTTTAGCTGTAGTGTTAGATCATTCACTTGTGCTCTTTCTGTTTTTCTAATGTAGGCACCCAGGGCTATAAACTTCCCTCTTAGGACTGCTTTTAAGGTATCCCATAGGTTTTGTTGTGTTGTGTTGTCATTGTCATTCAGTTCCAGGAATGTTTTTATTTCTTTCTTTATCTCTTCCTTGACCCATTCATTATTCAAGAGTGTGTTGTTTAGTCTCCATGTGTTCTTGTAGGCAGGAGGGCTTGTCCTGGTGTTGATGTTGAGCTTCATTGCACTGTGGTCTGACAGGATGCATGAAATTATTTCAATCTTTTTGTATTTGTAGAGGTTTCTTCTGTGTCCCAAGATGTGGTCGATTTTGGAGAATGTTCCATCGGGTGCTGAGTAGAAAGTGTATTCTCTGGTATTAGGATGGAATGTTCAGTAGAGGTCTATGAGGTCCATTTGGTGTATCATATTGTTCAGTTCAGATGTCTCTCTGTTTATTTTTTGTCCTGTTGACCTATCCAAAGGACTCAGTGGGGTATTGAAATCTCCCACTATGAGTGTGCTGGGGTTAGTCTGTGACTTGTGGTCCTGGAGAATTGTCTTTATAAAGTTTGGTGCAGAGGTCCTTGCAGAAGTAATTTTTGGTGAGTAACATTGTGGTAGTCTTTGTGCAAGGTTACAGAATATGGAATGGTCAGGCTGGAGAGATGGCTCAGAGGTTAAGAGTACTGGCTGCTCCTGCAGAGCACCCAGGGTCATATCCCAGTGCACATGGCGGCTAACAACTGTCCGTAACTCCAGTTCCAGGGGAGCTGATGCCCTCTTCTGATTTCTTCCAGTGTTGTGCAACATAGATACACTTACATACATGCAAGCAATGTACTCATACACATATTTTTTAAAAATAGAGTCACAGCCTGGAGAGATGGCTCAGCAGTTAAGAGCACTGACTGCTTTTGCAGAGGACCTAGATTCAATTCCCAGCACCCACATGGTGGCTAAGAACTGTCTTTAAGCCAGGCGTGGTGGCACATGTCTTTAATCCTAACACTCAGGAGGCAGAGGCAGGTGGATCTCTGTGAGTTCAAGGCCAGCCTGGTCTACAGAGTGAGTTCCAGGCCAGCTGGGGCTATAGGGAGACCCTGTCTAAAAAAATTAAATTAAATTAAAATAAAATAAAATAAAAATAGAGTCACAGTATTTACCAAGGAGTCATATATTAGAACCTTTCCTCATAACACCCTGACTTTATCTTTTTGTTAGGGCTGACACGCATCAATCTATTTTGGTTCTGACAAGTTTTACAACTTTGTTCATTAACAAGGTATCCAGAAAGGGTCGAGGTCTTAGGTTTAAGGAATGTGAGGTCTCCCAATGTGCAGCAGTCTGCTTGGCATCTGGAAATATGGTTAGAATTTAGGGTAGAAAAAAGACGGTTTCAATTCACAAAGCTAGGATAGAAGAGGTTGGTTGTACCTCTGCGTGTCACTCTGTACTTTGAAGGTTTGGTCAGCCATCATCAACAAAGTCACAGAACACTTTCTTACCAATAAGTGGTATAATCTTCTTTATCCCAGGGACTCAGAAATATAAAAAGATCAAGCAATTTTCTCCACTCCACTTGGCAAGTCAAAGGCAATGGAACTCAGAGGTTTTCAGGTCTTAGTTCAAAATCCAACAGCCAAAATCCTCCAAGAAAATAAATAAACAAAAAGCAGCAAAATAAACCAGAGTTGATGAAAAGTCACATAAATTCAATTATATGTTTTTCAGTTCCATGAGGAAACTTGCTTCTGACAAGAATACTGAGTGCCTTTCTCATGTTTTGTAGCAGGGTGTTCTTGTTTCTTCTTAAATCACAGAAGGATTTCCCAACAGTCTTATGTTCCTTAACTCCTGACAAAGCCAAGGACGCTCCCAAAGGCTGCATCTATTTAAGGTACTAATGTGACAATTCTGCACATTTCATTTCATTAACTTTTAGGGGATTCTGAAATATTTACGCATGTGAATAATCCTACAGCCCTTCTGATTTTTGTTTGTTCAGGGAAGAAAACCAATTCTGATTGCAATGACAGACTATTAGACATGCCTTTGGAATTATATAAGAAACCAGTGAGTTATCACAAAAATGATTCCGATGTGCATATGAGGCCTTAAAGCTGCCAAAGCAAATAAACTTAAGAAAAGTTTAACAAGCTGTATGAGTTGTACCCAAAATAAGGACATTTTATTAGATAGCATTTTTAGTCTGAATTCAATCCAGACACTGGAACTGAGCTCAGTATATGAATGGTAGCTGTTCCCTAAACAGAGTACATAGGACTCAGGAACATAAGTTGAAAGAATTATATTTTTTCTTTATAAATCCAATTTTCCTATCTACAAATTTAAAAAAACTGTTCTTGAATTTTTACAAACAGGGTTTTTTTTAACATTTATTTATATATTTTATGTGTATGTGTGTGTGTGTGTGTGTGTGTGTGTGTATGTAGATACACACATGCCATCATATGTGTGGAGGTAAAAGACAGCAGGAGTTGATTCTCTCTTTCTGCCAACTGGGTCCCAGGTGCCTTCTACCCACTGAGCTATATCTTACTGGCCCTCATATATTTTAATAAGTAGAAATTTAAGCTCTGAACCAATCTAAATTAAAATTGGCTTTATTCGGTATCAGTCTGATAAAGGAGACTTCTACAAACCCTATAAAATTCAACTGATCCTAGAGTGCCTCCCATTGAGGAGACAATCTCACTGGCGCTGTGCACCTGTTCTTCTATTTCCAGAGTCAATAACCTCCCTGGACTTTGGATGCCAGTGTCTCTCCTCCTCCAAACCACAATTACTCAGTCCGTTGGCCCTTTCCCCATGGCTGCCCTGGACCCTTCCTTTAGTCTGTGAATGCAATGCTCTTTCCATCTCAGAAGTAATATGCCTGTTACAGCAGCCCTGAGGCCACTCCCAGGCCCATCCCTCTCTCGAATTCCTCCCACCTACTGTGTCTTCACAGTGGTCTCCACCAGCTCCTACCAAATCAGGCTTCCACCTACTATGAGACCCAAAGGTGAGGCTCCTGCTTTACTCTTATGTGTTTTTCCTTAAAAAAAATATTCCTCTTAAACTTATAGCATCAGCCCTGTTGGCCAATCCCTTCTCAATAGCAAGCTACCATGCACTAGTTAGTGTAAAATATAAATCAGTTGAACTGTTTCCTAGTTAAGAATGTAGATTTGGTTGTCCAACAGACTTAGCACCAGCAGTTTCTAGATACTGAATCAGAAGGAAAATCCTCACACTTTTCTTGGTCTCATTTTGCCCGTCTGTCAAATCAGATAACCCCTGTAGGGAAGACTGTGAAGAATAGATAAGAAAGTACCCATAAAATTCTTAATAAAGTGCTTAATAAAGTGCTTAAGAAAGTTACCTATACTGCCTAGCCCATCTTTCTGATTATTTCCCCTGTCTTCTTTGATAAGTGTGGATTTCTGAAAATGCCCTGTGCTTTCCTAGAGATTTTCCCTTAGATAACTTTGCCTCCTTTACTGTTACCAGAGTTGTCACTATACTTATAGCTTATTGATTCTGGCTCTAAGTTTTCTGCCAAGCTCTATACACTCCCACTTCACTGCTACCCTTGAGGACATTTCGCTGTGAATGACTTGTCTTCCCTTAAATCCAACACCTACCAGAAAGAGTTCACTACCTTACCTCCTCCGCCTTCCCAGAGTAGCACAGTTACAGAGTCTTCTGGCCATCTTTGTTTTTCACATTTACTTCTACCAATGTACAAACACTTAACCATTTAATAAGGCCCATCTGTCTCACTGCTTCCTACCATAGACTACTGTGTGACTGAAAGAAGAGGCATGAAAAGGAAGTTGGCAGAACCAGGAGGCAAGTGAGCAGCAGATGTTGTAAGTGACGAGAATACACACTATCAACAGCTCAGAAGGCAACTGTCCTGAGAGAATCCTTGCATTGCCAGATCCACTAGTACCATCTGTAAAGCATTTGCTATAGTCTTTACAAATCTAGACGAAGACAACAGCCATTTTACAACCAAGAGAAGAGAAGCTCAATTAGATACTCATACACTCAAGCTCCTATGGACTTAGTTTTTCCAAAATATTTATCCCTTAAAAGCAACGTGTTTCTCTTTTCAGGAAATGCAGACAGAAGGTAGCAGGAGAGAATACAAGGCTCAGGACTAGAACCAAATCAGGGTGGGGGGAAACACCGATGGTGGTCCACGACTATTGTACCACACCATCTACCACTGATCACATGGACCTCCATGGCTGTGTTGGAGACTCTTGGGGTGTAGGGTGTGGTAGGCATGACTTCCCAGTATCGGGCCAAGTTCCCCAGCTTTCTTGCCATCTTGCGCCAAGGCAAAACGGCCTGCTGTCTTTACACCATCCATGAGACGATGGCTGTGTTAGGCCTTTCCTAACCTGAAGAAGCTACTTCTAGCATTCAGTGAATGGAAGGTGAAAGTCTTGTTTCTCTGTGTTGAGGACAGATTCCATAAGCACCTAATTCACCTTTCCAGAGATGAAAAGTTGTTGAGTCCAGTTGGGTGTCTCTACATTCAAGCATCTATGAACTCACTTTTCCCAAAATACTTGGTGCTATACTTAACCAGGTACCAAGTCATTACATGAACTGTGTCACATGCCTGAGGCACAACTTAAAACATATATATCAACTTTAACCTCACACAGGGGCTATACAAAAAAACCTTCTGACATTCCCACTCACAAGAAATCTGTGCAATTTATGACTAGTTAGCAATTCCAGGTTTTTAATAGTTGGTAAATTATTCAGTTTCTACATTGGTTCGCCATAAATTTGTGATGTTTTTCATTATTGCAACAGTTTTCTGTGTTTGCTTGTAACACTAAGCTCCCTAATAATTTTTAAAAGCAGGTTATTTGTCATTTTTGCTCATTGGTATTTTTTTCTATTTTGCCATGGAAAGTTAATAATTTATTAGTATATTTCAGTTTAGCTCTATAAGATCAAGAAAATTTCAAAACATGTAAAAAAGCTGAAAAAGAAATTGAGGGGAAAGGCATAAACTAATCTGTTTCTGATCTTTAAAAAGAATTGTTCTCCAAGCCAATATGTAAAGTTACACAGTTGTGTTTTCAAAGTGGTGGTTAGAGATAAAATCTCCTCTCCTGGTACCAATGAGACTGTGTTAGTGCCACAGGGGAAAAGGAATGAAATTTGGGTCTTTTCTAATTTTCCAAAAAACTTCTTATGGGCTTCTAGTAGTCTATGGTCCTTTACCAACTACTTCAAACCATATACACATGCAAAGAAAGAAAGAAAGAAAGAAAGAAAGAAAGAAAGAAAGAAAGAAAGAAAGAAAGAAAGAAAGAAAGAAAAGAAAAGCTTGGAAAAACTTCATATGGGCTTCTAGTAGTCTATGGTCCTTTACCAACTACTTCAAACCATATACACATGCAAAGAAAGAAAGAAAGAAAGAAAGAAAGAAAGAAAGAAAGAAAGAAAGAAAGAAAGAAAGAAAAGCTTGACCATCCACTTCCTGGGAAGCAACACCTTTTACTATTTTGGTGTATATGCCTCCAGATCTTTTATTATTATTTCATTTATCTATTTGTGTCTATGTGTGTGGGATGTGCACACACCCACACAGTTGTCAGAGGACAACTTGTAGGAACTGGATCTCTCCTCCCACATTATGGATCTTAGGGATAAAATTCAAGGCATCAGGTTTAGCAACAAGTACCTTGACCTACTGAACCACCTCATCAGCATTTCTTTATGGTATTTTCTTTATATCACCCTGTGTGCTTTAGGGAGACATCAGATCCAAACAATTACAGTAAGACTACCAAGTTTCTAACAGGTCACAGAGGAAAAAGAATAATATCACAGTACATCCTGATGCTAGATGAGGTCATTGCCATTATTAGATCAGTTATCAACACACTTGGGAAGAGGGAATGTTAACTGAGGAAACTCCTCTATCAGATTTGCAGGCATGGCTATGAGACATTTTTTTACTGTTAAGTAAATGTAGGACAGCTCAGCCTACTGTGGGCGATGCCATACCTGAACAGATAGTCCAGGGTGTTATAAAAATTCAGGCTGTCTCTGTGAGTTCAAGGCCAACCTGGTCTACATAGCGAGCTCTAGGCCAGCTGGGACTAAAGGGAGACACTGTCTCAAAAAGACAAAAAGAAAAAAGCAGACTGAACACAAATCAGAACAACATTCCTGAGTTGCCTGTGCTTCAGATCTTGCCTCCTGCCCTGAGCTCCTCCTGCCACAACTCCCCTCCATGATGAGCTGAAGCTATAATGTGAAATAAACCTTTCTCTCCAAGTTGCTTTTGGTGAGTGTTTTATCACGTAGCAGAGAAGCAAACTGAAACAGCCCTATAGGAAGGGTCTCTGGAGATTTGGAGATGTGGCTGCTGAGCCTTGAGTCAAACCAGGAATGGAGAACCCCTTTCTCTATTCCCATTTCCGCTGATACCAACCATGTAAAGCCCCAAATGAAACCAGAGGACATAGGAGATGACAAGAGGGAAACAGAGTGAAGTAGTAATTTCAGATCATAGAAGATTACAGCAGTGGATTTTGCTGTTTGGAATGGGGGATAAGGGAAGGGAAGAGAAGTATTTGGGGGACATCTAGATTTTGGTCTAAGCTGAGGCTTAGAGAATTGCCATTATAAACTGCAGACAGCTAGAAAAAAAGAAAGCTGTGGAAACAAAGAGTTTGCTTTTAGATCTATCTGGTTCAATTTGCTTATTAGACATAGAAATGTAGGTATGAGCCTACAACTTAGAAGCGATATAATTGAGAGGTTATTTGAAGATGACCACGGGCCAGATTATTTTAAGAAGTTATGAGAGATAACCAAAGAGAGTCAAGGCCACTACCTGTGGGATATTCCAACATTTACAGATTTGGGAGACCAGATGCAGCCAACAGAGAATATAGAAATATGTCAGAAAAAAAAAACAAAGAAAAAAGAAAAAGAAAAAAAGAAATATGTCATAGAGTGAAACTTGAAGAAACGAAAAGAGAATGATGACCTGGGAGAGGAAAAATGAAGAAGCTATGGAAGACAGGTGCAAAATATTTTAACGAAGAGTAAACAGTAGTATTAAATGCTATTGACCATGCATTTGACAGCACAGAAGTCTTTTAGTAATAGGTGAGAATAGTTTCATTGACAAGATGGAACTTGATTGCAATAAGTTAGAGAATAAAATGGGATGTGAAGATGTTGAGATGGACGGAGGGGGAAAAAGGTAGAGAAAAGAAAAATAGAGATAAAGCCAGGCATGGTGGTGCATGCCTTTAATCCTAGCACTTGGGAGGCAGAGGCAGGCGGATCTTTGTGAGTTCAAGGCCAGCCTGGTCTACAGAGTGAGTTTCAGGACAGCTGGAGCTACAGGGAGACCCTGTCACAAAAAGACAAAAAAAAAATAGAGATAAAAACATAGGCAAAGGCAGAGGCAGGCAGATCTCTGTGAGTTCAAGGCCAGCCTGGTCTATGGAGCAAGCTCCAGGCCAGCTGGGACTAAAGAGAGACTGTCTCAAAAAAAAAAAAAAATAGGCAATTGTTTTATGGTTGGTTGTTGCCAAAAAAAAAAAGTTTTAGTTGTACACATTTCTGTGATCCAGTGTAATAATTTGATACATATAATATATAATGAGAAAATGAGACTAATTAGTATTTTTTTTAATTTTATTTATTTCTCTATGTGTATGAATATACTGTCTGCATGCAAGTCTGTGCACCCGTGTCATGCAATGCCGCGGAGGTCAGAAGAGGGTCTCGGATTCCCCTGGAACTGGAGTTCTCCTGGAACTGGAGCTTCAGACGGTTCTCAGCCGCCATGTGTATTTCTATCCCTCAACACATTTCTATGTGTTGAGAATCTTTGAATGTCTCTCTTCTACAAGCAACTTAGAGAAGTTTTGCGATGAAGAAGAGCACTAAGTGGGAGGAGGAGGTGTGTTATTTACTTTTCTTCTGCTGTTATAAAACTGTGACCCAGCAACTAATAGAAAAAGAGCTTATTTTGGCTTATGGTTCCAAAGGGTTAAAGGTCCATCGTGGTAGGTTAGGCAAGGCAGCAGGCAAGTGGAGCAGGAAGCTGAGTGCTCACATCTTCAAGTATGCACAGGAAGCAGAGAGAGCAACCGGAAATGGGGCAAGGCCACAAGCTCTCAAAGCCTGCCCCCGGATGTGCTTCCTCCAGCAAGATCACCTGAAGGTTCCAGGACTTCCTCCAAACAGTGCCAGCAACTGAGCCTTTGGGGTTGAATCTCATTCAAACTACCACAAAAGGAATAATCCCATAAAATTATGAAAGTTGATGATATAATAAAAGAAAGGGAATTGTGTTAGGTAGCTTCATGCTACTATAACAAAACAAATGAGTCAATTATCTTGGAAAATGTTTAATGCTTTTCCTCATAGTTGTAGAGTTTTTAGGCACTCCTGCACATGTTCCACTGACCAGAGGAGTTCACATGGTCAAGTGCAACATAAATAAAGAAAAAATATAATCTTCTCACAGAGGGAAGCATTTCAAATTTCCAATGATAAAAATGTAACATTTTACTATTGGATGGAGAAAATGCTGATCACCACAGGCAGTTTCTTGCTGGGTGCAATGGCACACACTTGTAATCCCAGCAAAAGGATCACAAGTTTGAAGCTGACCTGGACTATATAGTAAGGTCATACCTCAATAATGGGTTATGGTGATGGAGAGATGGCTCAGCAGTTAAGAGCACTGACTGCTCTTGCAGAGGACCCAGGTTTGATTCCCAAAACCCACATGGTTGCTAACAACTGTCTGTAACTCCAGTTCCAGGCATCCAACACCTTCTTCTGACCTCCATGAGCATTTGGACAACATGGATGCACTTACACACATGCAGGCAATATACTCAAGTACATAGAATAAAAGTAATAAAAAAATAGTTCTTTTAAAGGGTTGGAGGAGGAGTGGGACTGGCAAGGAATGCTGCTCTGTGGTAGAGCACTAGTTTGACATGTACAAGGCCATGGCTTCGATTCCCAGCAGAGAGAGTGAGAGAGAGAGAGAGAGAGAGTTCTCTTAACATCATTAAGAATCAAGAATCATGGATTCATAGACAAATGATTTAGATTTCATACGTATGAAAATTTGATATTTAGCACAATGCACTATTTGAAACACTATTTGATTTTGTTTGGGTTGGTTGGTTGGTTGGGTTTTTTTTTTTTTTTTTTTTTGACAGGGTCTATAGCCCCAGCTTGCCTAAAACTCACTATGTAGACAAGACTGGCCTCAGACTCACAAAGATCCACCTGCCTTTGCCTCTGGTGTGCTAGGATTAAAGGCATGTGCCACCAGGCCTGGCTCCTGAACCACTATTTGAAACCTTAGAAATTCTCTGAACTTTTTTGTTCAAGATGATTAGTCAGTGGTGTGAACTCCCTATCCACCCCTGTCGTAATCTTATGCTGGTATCAGATGATGGGCAAATTTATAACCTGACCACAGGCTATCCCTCAGAAAAGCCACCCTTCCTTCCCTTCCTTTTCTCCTGTTCTACATGGTCTGGTGTTAAAATTCCTCTGTTGAAGATCATTAAACTCCGTGTATTTAAAAGAACTGTTACCTCAGGCACATTTCTTTCTTGTAAATGCACTTTTGGAATAGGGTCTGAGAAATATTCTGCTTGTGGATGGCAGGTAGAAGGAGACTTACACTCACATGACCTGTTGTAATTGACAGACCTACAAAGTTGGCACAAGCAGTGCTTCACGAAGTCCACTAAGCTGTTATCAGAAACAATTCTGACACAGATCTTAAAGATGTAAATAAAAAGAAAGTGAATTTCTGAACATTTTTTAAAAAATGTCTTTGAAGTGTCAAAGCTGTTTGCTTCTAAAAGGAAAAGTGTTGCTTTTGCCCCTTAGCAAAGTACCCTTCCTATGGATTCATCTCTTCGCTGCTTTTCTGTCTTGTCAGAACTTGTGAGAGTCTCATTCATTGGTCAATGAACTTTCTTCTTCACTGTTTCCAGAGACCTTGCTCTTTTTTATCCTTGTTCACCGCTTCCTTCACTTTGTTTCTTCTGATTCTGTTATTTGATGATCTCCGCTCTTGTTGAGTCCTTGCAGCTAAATTCACAGTCTGTTTAATGTTTTAAAATACACATTCAGCTAGAGAAGAATGAAATGCATTTTAAAGGTCATGCTGAATCACAAAGCATATTGTCAGGTATTTTAGTCATCATTCATTTTTTATGAGAAATCTCAGTTTCTACATTCTATGTATTCTGAAGAAGTATTTAACTTACTCATGATAAATACTTCAACTGCTATCATTATATTACCAAGTGCCAAAACATCACATCTTTTCTTTCTCAGGGCCGGTTATCAAGCCCAGTGCCTCATTTGCGATAGACAAGTGTCTATTCTAGAACTATATTCCCAGACCAAACTGTTCTGTCCATAAAATTAGGAGGCAATTCCAGGATCATGACTTTCAATTAGGCAAGTCCAATTCTTCCACATTGTGGTTAAGGAAAGACTCCTGAGCCAAAACTACAGAGCATGCCAGAGGATCGAACACAAAAAATGTGCATGCTGTGCTATTAGGATTACTTGGCCCCTTTGATTTTATGAAGGTGTGGTTTGTGGACAGGTTTAGGCCTTATGAATTTAGGTAATTTACTTGACTTAACCTGATTTTGTTATTAAATTTTATATAAAGGAAATAATTGACCACAGAGTGTTAATTTTACTTTTGATCTTTTTGAGACATGGTCTCCCTATAGCCCCAGCTGGCCTGGAACTCACTGTGCAGACCAGGCTGGCCTTGAACTCAGAGATCCACCTGCCTCTCTCTCCCAAGTGCTGGGATTAAAGGCATGCACCACATGCCCAACAAGACTTTTTTTAATTTTTATTTATTTTTTATGTGTACGAATGTACTGTCTGCATGCAGGTCTGTGCACCCGTGTTGTGCAATGCCGCGGAGGTCAGAAGAGGGCGTCAGATTCCCCTGGAACTGGAGTTCTCCTGGAATTGGAGTTACAGACCGTTCTCAGCCGCCATGTGGGTGCTGGGGATCAAACCCGGGTCCTCTGCAAGAGCAGTTGGCGCTCTTAACCACTAGGCTATCTCTCCAGCCCCCCAACAAGACTTTTTTTTAATCCAGTTTACTATTTAGATTTTAAAATTCTCAGACAAGAACTATATTTTCCAACTTTGTTGCTTAATTTAGAATGTTTATCATATTAAGAATTTACACAGATAAAATTATTACTTAGTTTCCCTGTGCCACAGCAGTTCCTATGTATAAATTTTAATTTAATGAACATTTATTAAGTGTTTTTTTACCTAAAAGATTATTCCTCTTCTGTTATATCCCTTAGGGCATAACTTCTTGAGGGTAGATATATTCAATTAGTTTCTAGTATAATATCATATCCTAGAACAGCTTTATTAACTCCATGATTAATTAATAATAATTAGATGCATTTTTCAGACTCAATCACTGATCAGTTGGTAGTAATTGCCTCAATAGGAACACAAAATGGAGTCAGAAATAACTGTTCCACTTCATCTGGATTAAATTAATGGAGTTTACAGTGAAATTCAATGGGTAAAGACAAAGATAAATGCCTTGGGGACAAAATTGCATGAAGTGATTAAAGGGACCAACACTGACCTTTACTTTAAACTGTAATAGCTTTACAACTTAGTCTCTTCACCATAATTATTAACCCCCAGTATTTTCCAATCCTTCCGGACATATTAAATAAGAAAGATTACATATTAAATGAGAAAACTTGCATATTAAATAAAAAGATTGCATATTAAAACAGACTTCCTTTCTGGCCCCAAATAAAAATAATTAGCCAACATTACATTAGTCCCATGAAAACAGAATAAATATATTCTTTTCAAAAATATTCTTACTGTTTTAGTCTTTTTAGAAGACCTAAAGAAAAACCTAATTTCTCATTAGTGTAGAATTACTATACACATGAACTTACCATATGACTCGGTTATACCATCTCTTGGCATATACCCAAAGGACTCATCCTACTTCAGAGATATTTATATATCCATGTTTGTTGCTGCTCTTTTCACAATAGCTAAGAAATGGGAGCAACCTAAGTGTCCTTCAGCTGACCAGTTGATAATGAAAATATGGCAAAAAAAAAAAAAGAAAATATGGCACATTTACACAATGGAGTTCTACTCAACAGTAAAGAAAGATGAAACCATGAAATTTGCAGGCAAATGGATGGAACTAGAAACTGTTACATTAAGTGAAGTAACAGACTCAGAAAAGACAAACAGCGGATGTTCTCCCTCATTTGTGGATCCTAGCGCTATATCCTTCTATGTGAGTATGCATCCTGATGTTCCTGCAGGAGCAGGAAAATGGAAAGGAACCAGGGAGTAAAGGGAAAGAAGGAGCCCGAGAGAGACAGGTGTTACCAAAGGGGAAATGGGTAAAATGGGGGTGTTTAAGTGGGAGGGTGAGAAGGAGGGTTATATAAGGAATTATGGGGGTAAAGGGGAAGAAAGATATCAAGAGAAGGGAGAATATAGGAGACAGGTATTATCAAGGGTGAAATGGGGAAAAGGGGGTACCTTAACTGGGGAGGGTTAGACAGGCAGAGGGGATAAATAATGCCTAGCTGGTGTAAAACACCAAAGGGAAGAATATTAGTTCAAAAAAAGTCTACTGACAAATTATACATACAATATCTCTACATGAGTCCATGTGTATAGCTGAAAACTACATAACAAGAAACAGTGCCAGAATACAGAAAAGTAACTAATGTAGATGATGTAAATCATGTGATAGTTTATAGAATGCAAAAATGAGATGAGAATTTGCAATATTCCTGCTGTACTAGTCAGGGGTTTCCAGAGAGATAGGACCAAGAGGTTACATAGATAGACAGACAGACAGACAGACGACAGAACAATAACTGGATTATTAGGAAAACCGGCTTATCAATTATGAAGGCTAAGAAGGGTCATGATAAGCCACCTGAAAGCTGAGGGACCAGGTAAGTCAGTAGCACGGCCATCCAAGTGCAAAGGTCTCAGAACCAAGAAGCCAGTGGTGTCCCCTCTCAGTCTAAAGCCAAAGGCTTGAGATCCTGGGTCAAAGAGAGGGATGGTGGATGAGTTGCTGATGCAAGTTCCAGAGTCCAAAGGCCACAGGAACTGGTGTTCTGATGTCCAAGGGCAAAATAAGGGTGCTCCAGCTCCAGAAAGGAAATTAAATTCACCTTCCTTCTGTCATTGTGTTCTAGCTGAGCATCCAGCCAATCAGATGATGCCTAGGCAGATATTCCCACCCCAGTCCATCAAATCACACACCAGTCTCCTCAGAAAAGATCCTCACAAACACACCAAGAAATAATCATGTATCACTTAATGACAGAGATATATATTCTGAACAATCTGTCTTTAAGTGATTTCAAAACTGGGCAAAAGTCATAGAGTGTTCTTCCAAGGATACAGTATAGGTCAGTCACCTCATAGGCCCCCATGATGCACTCAGTGAATTCAATAAACACAAGACATTTTACATTTATTCTTTTTTTATACATGTTTATTTTTTTCAATTTTATTTATTTTTATGTGTATGAATGTACTGTCTGCATGTAGCTTTGTGCACCCGTGTCGTGCAATGCCGCGGAGGTCAGAAGAGAGTCTTGGATTCCCCTGGAACTGGAGTTAAAGACAGTTCTCAGCCGCCATGTGGGTGCTAGGGATCGAACCCTGGTCCTCTGCAAGAGCAGCCGACACTCCTAACCACTAGGCCATCTCTCCAGCCCCTACATTTATTCTTTATATAGGAAGGAAGATCAAAAAATTGAAGCCAGACTTAGCTACATAATGAAACCTTGTCTCAAAAACCGTATAACTATTGAGAATCATAATAACTATATAGACCATAACATAGTCATTACTATCAAGTGTTAATTGCACATAACTGTATTACTGTGCTTTTTTTATATATCCGGCAATAGTTTTTTTTATACCACAAGCACTACTCTGTACTACTTTAGGATGTCTCTGAGGTCATAGGTAACATGAGCTTTCAGCTCTATTATAACCTTATGGGAATACTGCCAATCTAATGTCAGCATGGGGTATAGGACTACAATGCATTACCATTTCTCAAATATCCCTTAATCCAGTTAAGTTCACACCTAACATTAGCCATCATGTCTATCAAAGATGCATAACCTGAAATGTAATCATGAAGCAATATCAGATGTCACATTAAAGGACATTTTGAAACATAAATGGCCTGTGATGTGTTGAGGTCATGAAAGTCAAAGACTTCCCAGAGTGACGTAAACTAAGGTGGCAAGGGCACTGGTTCCATGCAGGGTCCTTTTGTTACAAAGCATACAAATGGAAAGACTGGCAAATTTACCTGGGGTCTGAGGCTTAGAATTCAACAGTGAACTGGGATTAACTCCCTGGTTTGGATGGATCTATTGTACCTCTTTAGAATGCCCTTGTATGGAAATACACACTGAAGCATTTAGAGAACACTTCAGGCTACAAGCATCAGGTCAGCAACTTAAACTCAGATTGTCAGGAAAGCAAAACATTTTCTATTCTGTGCTGTACTTGTAACTTTTCTGCAATTTTACTACTGTTCTAAATTTTAAAATAAATTTCAAAAATAATTCAATTTACAGTGTTCCCGGTTTCTGGCTTTCAGTACTATGCAGCATGCATCTGTAAGTCTTTAGGTAAAACAGTGTCCCGATCATCTAACTGCTTGTGGTCAGAATGCCAGGAAACACAGGCACTCAGTGGTGCTGCCTGGCTGAGCCTCACACGTGCCTATCTGTCTCTTCATTCATATTCTTGGTTGTGGCTTCTTCCTGTCAGTGTTAAAGATGCCTCTGAGAAGACATATTAATACTTCAGCAATATTTCTGTCTTACACCTCAACTACAATCTCATTTAACCCCATCCCATTCCCCAAATAAAATTAATAATAGTATCACATATCCTCAACAATGAAAGTCTAAACTATACCCAAAACTTGGTCATTTTCTTGTTGTTTAGGTTCTGCTTTTAGGGTTTGTTTTTTTTTTCTTTTCTACCTGGTTCATATCTTCTACATGTGGTCCTTTATTTTCCCAAGTTCAACTTTCATACAGCTTTTTATATATACATTATACATTAAGCCACATTTTGAACTTTTTCCTTGGCATCCAGACAAACATCTTGAGCCGTGATATGGGGAACTGCCTGAGGCCAGCAGGCCTCTCACTTGGCTGGCACAGTCATCTTTGTGTGGTAGTGCTGTGGAAAGCCCTGGACTGCTTTATTGTACTACCATTAATATTTTTTTAAGTAGTGGAAAATAAGACAGAGTGGTTGGTACTAGTGAAAAATATAGGGTTTGTAGAAAATATAGGGTTTGTAGAAATATTGAGAGAAAAATAGAATCAGCAGGCATGCTTGTACTTTGTCAGCTATTCTTTGGACTTCACCCAGGGGAAGCACGGTCTGCTGAAGGAGGGAATGAAAGCTAAGGAACACACAGGACATGTGTGAAATAAATCTCCAAAGCCTGTGCTGAAGTTCCCATAATTAGGATCTGCCTTCGCAAATGTTTGATATTCAATTTTCACATGCTTTGAGGAAAGCCAGACACAGATATGTGCACATGTGCAGGCATGAACACCCACAAGTGCAGACACTAACAGCAGATGTGCACATGAGCAGACATGAACACCCACCAGTGCAGACACTAACAGCAGATGCAGACTTAGGGACAAGCACAGGCACAGACACAGGCTCAGGGTTAGGAATAGACTGAAACACAGACAGGTACACACAGGTCCAGGCTGAGACACACCCTTGGGTAGGGGCATCAGTACACACAGAGAAACAGACCAGGACATAATAAGTATGGACTTGAGCTGGAGAGATGGCCTAGTGGTTAAGAGCACCGACTGCTCTTGCGGAGGACCCGGGTTCGATCCCCAGCACCCACATGGTGGCTGAGAACCATTTTTGTCTCCAGTTCCAGGGGAATCTGACACCCTCTTCTGACCTCCTTGGCATTGCATGACATGGGTGCACAGACCTGCATGAAGACAGTACATTCATACACATAAAAATATAAATAAATAAAAGGGAGGATTATTAAAAAAAAAAAAGAAGAAGAAGAAGAAGTACAGACTGTCCACAAGCTTCCTGACAAAACGCCCCCTTTCCTCTTAAAGTTCCAGTGTGGTAATTTTCAGGAGCTATGCCCAGAGTAAGAGGGACTGTTAAGAACATGTGCTGGCCAACACAGGAGCCTTCAGCTTAGCAATGATGCTAGAAGTATGGACCTCCCGAAGACCCTGCAAATCTTATGTCTGAGGCCCAGAAGAAAGGTCTGTCTTTTCTGGCTGTAGTCCTCATTGAAGACAAGACTATCATGTTCTTATGTAAGCTTTTCAGTTGGGTTCAAAATTCAAATTCAATCCCAAGGACTCTGTCTTGTTTTTCTTTTGTATTTTAACATATAATATTTAGGATGCAGGTCAGTCAAAGACAAAGAAAGTAACATAGAAGGAAGAGAAAAAAAACAAAGAGAGATGAGAGAAGAAGATAAAGGGAAAGCAGAAGAAAAGATACAGAAAGAGCAAAGAAGCTGGGCGTGGTGGCGACGCCTTTAATCCTAGCACTTTGGAGGCAGAGGCAGGCGGATCTTTGTGAGTTCAAGGCCAGCCTGGTCTATAGAGTGAGTTCCAGGACAGCTGGAACTACAGAAAGATACTGTCTCGAAAAGACAAAAAAAGAAAAAAAAAAAGAGCAAAGAAAGAGGGGTTAAATAGAAGAAAGAAATGGAAAAGACAAGGCCAGCAGAGGCTGGGCACAGAGAGCACTCACCTGGGGGCAGGACAAATACCGTGAGTTCAAGGCCACCATTGTTGTCTGAAATATATGTCTGGTGGTCCTTTAAATGTTCATTATGCGTGGGCTGCATTCCATTAGACATTCTTCCTCTCTGGACCAGGGCTCGAAGTTCTGGGATCCTGCAAGTCTCAGGACTGTTCCCAGGCCAGCCGGCTAACAGTCCTCAGGCTTAAGCCGCAAGTGGGGAGAGGGAGGGAACAGTGAGAAGTAACCTGGAGAGAAAAAGGAACCGGACTCATAGAGACCAGGAGTAATTCCACAAGGGGCAATAAAACTCAATTTAATGTTTTGTAATCAGGTTTTTTTACAGAATCTTGGAGGGGCTGGGACACACATGGGCTTCAGGCCATTTGCTTCCAAGTCAAGCTTTGCCCTAAGGGATCAAAGATAGTTGGCTGCGGGAGGTTTCACAAGTTTAGCAGGCTATCAGCAGGGACCAGGCTTGGAGGTTGCTTGCTGACTTCTCTTAAGTGCTACTGCCAAAAGAATGCCAACACACCATGGCTTGCTGAGTGAGCTCCAGGCCAGCCAGTGCTGCCAAGGGAGACTCTGTCTAAATCTAACAAAATAAACAAACCAGTAACCATGTGGAAGATGTGACAAAGAAGGCTCCTACTTTCTCAGAGGAAAAGAGATTGACTCTGTGCCCACACATCTGCCTGTCAATGGAGTTCCCTGCTTCATTTATCTTGTGGCCTCCTCTTTTTTGTTCTTTTTTCCTTTGTTTTTTTTTATGGTTTCTTTTTTTTTTTTTTTTTGCCAGCTCTAGGGTCATTCTGTGTAGACACTTAGGTGGCCTCTATTTCACAGGAGATCCTCCTGCCTCTGGCTCTGCCTCTTGAGTGGACACCGTGTCCACCACACTCCATCTTTAGCTTCCTATTTTGGTTTATGTTCAAAGGTCAAGAGCATGTGGCCATTGGTTTCCAGTTCTGTTTCTAAGCCACCAGTTAACTCATCAAAAACACTTCACCTCTAGGGGTCTGCAGAGATAGCCTAGCAGGTTTTAAGGCAATGACCTGCGTCTTGCAGAGGACCCCCGGGTGGCCGATCCCCATCACCACAATGGCGGCTCGAACCGTCTGTCAACTCCAATTCAGGAGAACTCCAGTTCAGGGGAACTATCAGCCCTCTTTGCCTCCCTGCCATTGCATTTGACGTTGCACAACTGCGCTGCAGACAGTACAGTATACACACTCAAAACATTAAATAAAATTTGATTTAAAGATTAAAATAATAAAAAATTTAAAAAATTAAAACAAAAAAATCACCTTGCATTGGCAGAGTGCACCCCACCTTCTGACGGCACCTCCCATTGTGTTTGTGAAAGCTGAGCCCAACGATTATGATTTAACTATTATAAATATTATCTATATATATATATCATGGGGCATGGCCCGGCGGTGGTGGTGACATCTTAATTCCTAGCCATCTTGGAGGCAGAGGCTAGAGGATCTTTGTGAGTCAGGCCAGCTTAGATTACAAGAGTAGAACAAAAAAAAGGCTACAGGGAGACCCTGTCTCTGAAAAGGAACAATATATATATATATAATGCAAAAAAAAAGAAAAAAAATTATAATATATTATCTTTAAAATATCTTATCTAATAATATTTCTGAAAAAAAAGATAAAAAAAAAAATAATAGTATTTTCTATTTTATTATTTTATATATACTATATATATATATATCATATATAGGCCTGGCGAGCTGGTTCAGTGTGTTAAGAGCACTGATGTCTTGCAGAGGACCCAGGTTTGATTTCCGCACCCCACATGGCGGGCTTACGAACTGTCTTTAATCCAGGCACTGGTAGCACACGTTCTGATTAACCTACGACTCCAGGGCAGAGGCAGAAAACAGATCTCCATGAGTTCAAGCCAGCCTGTCTACACAAAGTGAGTTCAGGCAGCATGGGCTATGGGAGACTCTATCTCAAAAAGACAAAATTAGTGTAAATAAATACTAATATAAAACTAATAAATGTGTTGTGGGGAGAGCACGGGTATTGATGAAAGTATGCAAAAGTCACATCAAACTTTAAGGCGAGGCTGGAACGGGATGGCCTAGTGGTACGAGCACCCACCACTCTTTGCAGAGGACCCGAGGTTCGATCCCAGCACCCCCATGTGGGCGAGACACCATCTAATAAGCTCCCATTCCAGGCGAACTCCAGTCCAGTGGAAACCAACACCCTCTCTGACCTCCGAGGCATTGCACGAAAGGTTCATCGGACTACATGCAGGAGTATATTCATACACCATAAAAAAAAAAAGGTCAAACTTTAAAAAGTCTTTGTAGCCTTATCATCAAAGCCTGGGTTTTGGGTTTTTCTTTGCATCCACAGAACCTTAAGCTATTTCTGTGTGTTCAAAATAAAGACAAAATCAAAAGTTTTACTTACTCATAAGTAGAGAGACTAGAACACTTTTCTGTGAATGTGGGTAGGCAGTCCTCATAAAACTAAGGAATAAAGCCACTGCATATATCATACATGAAAAGATACACGGACAGCCTTCACTACTCAGTTTTCGTCTGTTGCGTGATAAACCCCCATGCCAAAAGCAATTGTGGATTGATGATGTTATTCATCTTTGGACTTTCCAGTCTATCTGCGAGAGAAGCAAGGGAAGAGCATGGGTGGCAGAACAGAGAGAGGCACATGAGGAATGCTGTGGCTGGCTGCTTCCTCGCTTTTCTCAGTTATCTTTCTTATATTGCCCAGACCTACCTGCCTAGCAATGGCACCACCCACAGTGGGCCAGCCCCCTACATCCATCAGCAATCAAGAAATGCTCCCCACCACCCACAGGGGGCCGGCCCCCTACATCCATCAGCAACTCACGAAATGATCCCCACCCCCACCGGGGGCTGGCCCCCCCCCTACATCCATCAGCAATCAAGAAATTATCCCCACCACCCACCAGGGGCCGGCCCCCTACATCATCAGTCAATCAAGAAATGCTCCACCACCCACAGGGGGACGGCCCTCCTCCATCCATCAGCAATCAAGAAATGCTCCCCACCACCCACAGGGGGCCAGCCCCCTACATCCATCAGCAATCAAGAAATGCTCCCCACCACCCACAGGGGGCCAGCCCCCTACATCCATCAGCAATCAAGAAATGCTCCCCACCACCCACAGGGGGCCAGCCCCCTACATCCATTGCAAGCAAGAAATGCTCCCATATATAGCCAAGGGCCAGTCTGATGGAGGAAGTTCCTCAGCTGGGTTTCCTCTTCTCAGGTGTGTTAAATTTGTGTCAAGTTGACAAAAACTACCCTGCAAAATCATATGTTCAAGTTACTTCTGATTGGTGAGAACTTATTTTATTCTGTTTGCCAAACATTTCTCAGTGTTCATGTATCTTTTTTTACTTTTATCTTTTTATATATTTTTATTGAATTTTTGTGTATTTCATACAGAAATACACAAAATGTCGATCAAGCTTAATCCACTTAATACCTCCTTCCGCACTGGCACCCTTTTACAGAAACCCCACCCCCACCCCCGTACAATTCATCAACTCTGTCATTTGTGCCAAGGCCCACCGAGTCAATTTACTGTCCCTAGACATTCCTAAGTTCAAGTTCATTTACTGATGGCTTGATATAAGAAAAGTCAGCTATTCCATGTGCAAGATTATTTCTGCAGCCAAGATTGGGGTCTGCTGCCCATTTCCCCAGCTCCATGCTTGGATTTTTTCTGCTTGAGTTTGCATGGGTCTTGTGCATCCTGACACAATTCCTGTCAATTCTTATGAGAGGGTGCCAGGAGTTTTGTAGGACTCTATATCCATACAGTCATGCATCTTGTCGCCAGATCTTACAATCATTTTACCCCTCTTCCCAAATGGTCCTTGAGCTCTAGGTGAGTGAAATTTGAATATAGGAGTCCTGTCCAAGTACTCACACTCTGTACACTCGTAAATTTCACACTTTGGCTATTTTTATCCTTTTGTGCTCCTGGCTCTCTATTACATGAGGGAGTTTCATTAGTAACAGTTGAGAGATTCAGCAGCATCCTCTTAATTTCTTGTTCTATGTTGCATTAGCCTTAAGTGTAGAGGTTGTGTTGGAGATATGCCACCTAGGCGTGGGCAATCCACAGACAGTATCTGTGTGTGACCAGTTGAGGTACACTGTGATAGTCTCTGCCTGGAGGGAAAGAAGCTTTTTTGCTGAGTGGTTATTTGTAAACTACAGAGAAAAGCTTTAGTGGTGGGGGGTGGGGAGAATCAGGATAGAATTCTCCCCAGAGTCCAAAAGCAAGATGGGGATAGAGACCCCTGCAGAGGGTCCAACCAGCCAGAATGGAAAATTGAGCTGGTGTGGTCCAGGGACTCAGGACACTATTGTCTGGTTAGACCAGGAATGTAGTCCAGTGATCTTGAGTGGTCAGAGCAAAATTGGGCCTATGTCCAAGAATAAAAGGGGAATAGGGTGTGGAGTTGGGGAAAATGGGAGTTCTTGGGCTATAGATAAGTCAAGGTGCAGTGGATGGGACCAGACTTTCCAGGGAAGAAGCCAGGTCTGGGAAACCACAGACAGGGTGGGGATGCATGTATCATTTTTACAAATAAATTAGCTTTTGGGGCTGGAGAGATGGCCTAGCAGTTAAGAGCACTGACTGCTCTTGCAGAGGTCCTGGGTTCAATCCCCAGCACCCACATGGTGGCTGAGAACCATCTTTAACTCCAGTTCCAAAGGAATCTGACACCCTCTTCTGATCTCTGCAGCATTGCGCGACTTGGGTGCACCAACATACATACAGACAGTACATTCATACATATTTAAAAAAAGACAAATAAATTAGCTTTCTTATTAGTCCAAAACAAATTAAAAATAACACTGAGCTGCCAAACCTTGCAACTTGAGTTTGATTCCTAGGACTTAAATGACACAAGAGACAGTCAGTCCCTGCAAATTGTCCTCTGACCTCCACATGTGCATCCACAAAGAGAGAAAGAGAGAGAATAAATAAATAGATGTAATTAAAAACTTTAACAAACACAGAAACATGTAGAAAACTTTTTAAAACCCTCTAACATCTACTATAATTCCCTTATATACATACAAGAAATTATAGGAATCATATTCAAATATAACAGTTACCAAAATGCAAAATTCATAGTGGTGAGCTAGGCAAAGTGACGCTTGCCTATAACAGAGAATTTTTATTTCCTTCTAGGATAAAAACAAATAGGCAGTTTTTTTCTAATTATACATGAACTATCTGAGGCTGGCAATGTATTATTGCTTCCTTTAATCTAGAAAATCAATATTTTCCTGTCTCCCCTCCTCAAAGATCCCTGAGGCTTGGTAAGTACCAAGCAGCTCGACACGGTAGAAATCACAGCTAGAAGGTGCACAGGCCCAGATGGCTGCTTGGTTACCTTCAACCCACTCAGGGAACACTGCCGAGGACTCAGCTGCATGCTCTTTATAAGGGATTCCTGCAGATCTTCTTGGTGTCAGGAATGACTAAGCTCCTTTCACATTAGTTTGGGGCTTCTAGTTCTCTAGACATTAGCTGCTGGGAGCTTAACACACACTCTGTATGTAGCCAAGATGAGCAAGCAGACTTGTCCTTCCAGCACCTGTCATGTAACAGTGCAGCTGCTAGCTTACACTATGTCTTCCAACCTCACGTAGTGCTGTTTTTCAAGTACTTGCCTTTATTTGTACTTCTCTCCTCATATCATGTACAGTCTAGTAAACCTTTACATCCTTTCCTGGGATGAGAAATACCATAAACAGGTAAATATACTTAAAAAAAAATCTCTACATGAACACATACACACACACACACACACACACACACACACACACAGTATGGAAAATGGCCAGGACATGGTGGCACATGCCTTTAATCCTAGCACTCAGATGACAGAGACTGGTGGATCTCCGTGAATTCAAAGACCAGCTTGGTCTATAAAGTGAGTCCCAAGCCAGCCAGGGCTACATAGTGAGACCCTGTCTCAAAAAAAATAAAAAAACAAAGTAGTGAGGCAGCAGAGATCTTCAGCCGCATCACTTACCATATAAGCCTTCAATGTGTTATACAAAAGTTAGTGGAAAAATTTATATCCAAGATAAGTTTTTCAAAATTTGAATTCAACTGTATGATCTTTTGGCCTCACTGCTTCAGACCTTAGTGTGTCAGCAGAATTTCCTAGACTATTCTCAGGAGGAAACAGAAGTATTTCCTGTTTCAATGTACTCTCTGGAAAAACCCTGATGGTCTGATTCCAAAGTTAAAGGTTGGGGAAGACAGAGTCACAAAGAGGGAAACAGGGAGAGAGAATAATTTTGATGATAATTATACAGTTTTTTAAAAAGAAAATCTGGTACAAGTTAAGTTGATGGTAAGTTGATGGGCAGCACTGTTTGCCATATTAGTGAGTCAGTGAGTGCTGGTGTAGACTAACCACAGGGACACCAAATTCTCAAAGCATTCCAAGGGGAAACAAAGAAAAGTGGATGTGGGAAACAAAGCGTTGCCAGAAGAAAGAAGGACCACAAGAAAGTGTCAAAATATGTTGAAGTGCAAAATCATCCTTTTGATTATAAACAACATAAAAAACAATCCCAGCTTGATATTCATGAAAAAGATGTTTTCTAAGAAAAATGTGCTTTTGATCTTTCAGCCTTGGTGACTATTCCTACATGGAGCTAAAACTGTACACATGTATTTCCAGCCAGTCCTTGCTATGACAAGAATTATCTTTTAAATGATTCCATCCAAAGGGCATATAAATTTTTCATCCAAAATGATTATTAGAGATGTAGAGTAGGAAGGATTCCAAGGAAAGCTGCTGATACTGCAGGTAATGCAGGTTACACCTCGAAGCCTAAGAAGCTGGATTTTGGTGGAGGCTGTTCCTGAAGTCAGAGCTCTAGCACAAGAATTTAAAATAAAATCTCGCCAGGCGTAGTGGCACACACCTTTAATCCCAGCACTTGGGAGGCAGAGGTAGGTGGATCTCTGTGGGTTCAAGGCCAGCCTGGTCTACAGAGTGAGCTCCAGGACACCTGGTACTAAAAGGGAGACCCTGTCTCAAAAATACCAAAAAAAGGATAAAACTAAAAAGAAAAAAAATTAAATCTCAGCTTGGCACAAAGATGTACAAGATCTTGCAAGTCTTGAATAGGTACAATTAAATCACATTTTCTAGAATCATAAACATCAGAGCACGGAAAGAAATTAGATCCTAGAATTCCCATTCAAACATTCAAAAAAGAGATGGTTAAAATAGCCTAGGTGTGAGAACCCAGATCACAGGGCTGCTCAGCAAATGCCCATCTGCAGCCGTTTCAGTTCTCTCACATAGCTCATTCTGTGTACAGGCCCCAGGATAACAAATTCCAAGCATCAGAGGCCACTGTGATACACCTAGTGATACATTCATATGATACATGCACATTATCTAAATTCATCCCTTGATAGTCCTCTCCCCATCCTCAAGGCAAGATCTGTCCCCTTTCCCTGACAACCAGGAATCAGAGACAACCTGTTCTTCCCACCTTTCCTCAGCCATATAACATAGAACCTCCTCCTTTGTAGGAAAATCCAGCTCGAATTGCAGGCTGGCTTTCCAATTAGCATGCCTCAGGGCACCTCATGGCTGAGAGTCTGGCCCTGCCCCAAGGAGAAGCAAGCAGCATGGCCTGGGTGCATGATGCCGGGTGGGGCAAGGTGTCCAGTGGCACGGAGTTGGGGGACTTATGATTGGCCCTGGGAGCTGACATCATTTAGTTTATAAAAGCAGGCTGTAGCAAGGAGTAAATTTGAATTTCATAGTAACATCATCATGGAATTCCTGGCCGTTATTTTTAATTAATTATTGTGCACATACAGGCTAAGGTAGGCCTGCATTTCGTTTGGGTGACCAGTGGGTTGGAAAGAGGTTCCTTTGTGGATCACCAATCTGGGTAGTTGGTGTTGTGTGTGGGTATTGGCTGAAGGGAGGCAATCAGCCATCTGCCTGAAATTCCTGTCCAGGCTCTGGGCAGGTGAGAAGCCATGGCCAAGAATGGAACACATGTCTCGTGGGTCCAGGCTAAGGGCCTGCATTGAAAGTATCATCCAGGCTGGGCTATGGGAAGTAGCCAACTGGCCTCTGCAACAAGGAGTCAGCTCTCCCCACAGTGTCTGCAAAGCAGGCACTGTGTCCCCATTCCCCTTAGCAGGGCCTGGTCCCTGTTCAGCATAAGAAGAAATCTTCCTCTGAAACCTGTGAGAAGGGATTCCCATTCTGCCATGTGGGCCTGAACTCTCCTCAGGGCCCTCACCATACTGCTGTGTGTTTGTCTATGACATTAAGTCTTCTAATAAATCTCTTACCCCAAAGGAAAATCCATCTCAGTATCCTCCTTGAACCCTCAAAACCAAGATCTTTTACTATGAAACTAAAGTTATTTTTCAAAATAGAATTTCACATGTCCCACACCCCACAGTATAAAATGAATTTAGAACCCCTCTACCAGTTAGAAGCCACTAGCTATAGGCATAAAGAATGTGACAATGCCAGGCTTGGGGTACATACTTATAACTCCAGAATCCCAACTTGCTGAAGCAAGAAGCCCAAGAGTTCAAAACAGAAAGGGTTAGATAGAAAGACCCCAAAGAAGAAAGAGGAAGAAGAGGAGAACGAGAGCAGGAGGGAATGGCAGAATTATTGCTAGATTACACAAACATGCAACTCTTGTGACCTCTGCACTCTCCACCCCTGAGGAGAAGGCTATCTCACATCTGTTCCACTTTATCATGTGCCTGGCTCAATTTCTGCTCAAAAGACCCAGAAATAAGACCATGTCCTCACCATCCTTCCAGTCTATACAAAGGAGAGATGTTAGCCAAGGCCTAAAATTCACATAACCATAATGGAGAAATGGCTCAGTAGTTAAGAGCACTGACTGCTCTTCCAGAGGACCTAGGTTCAGTTCCCAACACCCACAGAGTAGCTAACAACTGTCCTTAACTCCAGTTCCAGGGGACCTGGTACCCTCTTCTGGTCTCCATGGACATTGCATGGCATGAGTACACTTACATACATGCAGGCAAAATGCTCATAGATATATAATAAAAATAAATATGTGGAAAAAGCCTTTGACAAAATCCAGCATACCTTCATGCTTAAAGTCCTAGAGGGAATTGGATTGGAGGGATCATTCCTCAGTGTAGTTAAAGCCATATACAGGAAACCCACAGCCAATATCATCCTAAATGGGGAAACGACAGAAGCATTTCCTTTAAAGGTAGGAACTTGGCAAGGCTGCCCCCTGTCACCATTCCTCTTCAATAGAGTGCTTGAAACACTTGTTAGGGCAATAAGGCAAGAAAAGGAAATTAAAGGAGTACTAATTGGAAAAGAGGAAGTCAACCTATCCCTTTTTGCTGATGATATGATTGTTTACTTAAGGGATGCTAAAAACTCCACCAGAAAACTCCTAGAAATGATTAACAGCTTCAGTAAAGTGGCAGGATACAAAATTAACCTAGAAAAATCAGTAGCATTTCTTTACACCAACAACAAGCAACTGAAGAAGGAATTCAAGGAGACCTTCCCACTCACATAGCCTCAAAAACATAAAACACCTAAAACAAACCTAACCAGAGACCAACCAAAATCCTCTACAACAAAAATTTTAAACTCTCGAAGAAAATAAATTGAAGAGACATCAGAAGATGGAAAAGACCACCCATCCTCATAGAAATTGGGAAAATTAATATAGTAAAAATGTCCATTCTAAGACCCAAACTCTTGTATGATTTGAATGCAATCCCAATTAAAAACCCCCAGAGTTCTTCTCCCAGGCTTGGGGAAAAAAGGTCCTTAATTTCATTGGAAAAACAAAAGACCATGAATAGCCAAAAACAACCCTGAAGTGAAAAGAGCAATACAGGGTGGATCTCTATACCACAGACTTCAAACTATATTACAAGGCTCTAGTCATAAAACAGCTTGGTACTGGCACAAAAACAGACCTTTGACCAATGGAACAAAATGGAAGATTCAAACTTGAGCACATATACATTTTTCAA
This sequence comes from Rhizomys pruinosus, assembly GCA_009823505.1. NCBI lineage: Eukaryota > Metazoa > Chordata > Mammalia > Rodentia > Spalacidae > Rhizomys > Rhizomys pruinosus. Next base: position 513,824 of record VZQC01008495.1, on the reverse strand, counting down.
GCCATCTGATTATTGACAAAGGGGCCAAGAAGACACAATGGAGAAAAGACAGCATCTTCAGTAGTGGTGTTTGCAAACTCTGGATCAACCAATTGTAGAAGAAGAAAATTAAACCCCTACCTCCTAGGCCCTGTACAAAAAGTCAACTCCAGATCGATTAAAGACCTCAACAAGAAACCCCAAACTCTTAATGCGATAGAAGAAAAAGTTGGCAAGCAGACTATAAGACACAGGCATAGAAAAAGACTTCCGAAATTCAGACAGCAGTTGTGCAAAGAATTTAAGGGTGACAATTGACAAAACTGACCCTCAATAAACTCAAAAGCTTCTGTACATCAAAAGAAACAATCAAGGAAAGTGAAGAGAAACCCACAGAGTGGGAGGAAACTTTCACCATGGAAACATCTGACAAAGCAGGTATTTCAGAGGAATTTAAAATGCTAAGAAACAAGAAAGAAACAAATGAACCCACGCAATAGATGACAAAGAGCTGAACAGAGACTTTCACAAGTGAGAATTAGACGTGGCTGAGAAACATCTTGAAGAGTGTTCAACATCATTAAGAATTAAGAATGCAAATCAAAACCATTTAAGTTAAGTTAATCCAATATAAAACTGGCTAGGATAAAGAAAAAACAAATATACCAGTACTGGAGAGGTTGTGGGGAAAGAGGAAAACACTCATCCACTGCTGTGGGAAGGTAAACTGGTACAGCCACTAAAGAAAGCACTGTGGAGAACCTTTGGAAGATTTGGAATGAACTTGCCACCTGACCCAGCCATACCACTCCTGGGGGTAACACAAGACTCAGCTTACCACAGAGACACATGAAACGCCATGTTTATTGCAGCTCTCTTCAAAGAACAAAGAGCTGGAAACCAACCCAAGTCCCCCTCAACTAACGAGTGGATAGAGAACATGGGGTACATCTACACATGGAGTTCTACGCAGAGGTAAAGAAAGAATGACGTCATGAGCTTTTGCAGGTAAATGGATGGGTTTAGAAGATATGATGCTGAGTGAGTAACAAGTCCCAGAAAAACAAATAACAAATGGTATCCCAAGCTGTGTATGCTAGCACACCAATTACCTAATTTATGGCAAACTGAGTAACATGAATGTTGTCTGAAAACAACTGTGCTCTTTATTGGATCCATTAAAATATAATAAATATATTAATTAATTAATTAATTAAGTAATTAAAAATAAAAATAAATAAAATGTGTAACTCATAGCCTGAGTATAAACACAAGTTATGCCACTAAGGGAGGCAAGCAACTTTGGGTAAATATCTACATTTATAGAACTTAAAATGTTTTCTTCACTTTTATTTCCATTAAAACGTTTGTAGAGAAAACTAAGCCTTCCCAGATAACATTCCTGCCCACCATCTTTATAACATGCTCTGTACACACCTCCCCAAACATTCCTCTCTGCCATCTTCATCTTTCAAATATGTCTCCATGACTTTGAACTAAGCATGCCAAAACAATATGTCATCTTTCCTTCTTGAACTTAAACTGAGCATTCTTGGAATGTGCATGCCCCTCAAGTGCTCTCCAAACAAAACCCCCAAGGCGGCCGTTAAGACTGAAGGCCCTGTTTCAAAATAAACTCCTATGCTTTCCTTATGTCTTACATAAAATAAATCTTTCTCCACTCTTAAAATAATATTTTTAACTCGTGTCCTTATGTCTTTTTGTGCACACGTGTGTGCACACGGGTGTTTACACATGCATAATGCAGGCCCCAGGTTTCAATTCCGTACAGCTGTGGCCATGTGTGTGGCGGGTGTGCATGTGGAGGAATGCATGTGGAGGTCCACGGGAACAACTTCAGGTATCAGTCCTAAAATGCCATCCACCTTTATGTTTTCCCTTAAGACAAGTCTCTAGTGGCCTGGAACTCACCCAAGTAGGTGAGTGTGGTGGTTGAAGGAGACTGTCCCCATAGGCTTCAAATAGTCAGAACATTTTTGTCCACAGTTGGTGGCTCTGTTTTCAGGAGGTCTTAGAGGCATGGCCATGCGGGAGAGAGGAAGTATGTCAGTGGGGGAGGGCTTAGTGAGTCTAACAAAAGCCTTGCAGTTTCCGTCTCTCTCTCTCGCTCTTACTTCCTGTGCCCTCACGGGGAGGATGTGAACCTCAGTTTTCTGATCCAGCCCCAGCCACTATGCCTCCCAACACAATGCCTCCCACTACGATGGACTCTAAATGTATTTATTTATTATTAATTTTTTGTATGTTTATGTGTATGAATGTACTGTCCTGCAGGTTGTTTGTGCACCCATTCCATGCAAGGCATGGAGGTCAAGAAGAGGGTGTCAGATCCCCGCGAACGGGAGTTCTCCCGGAATTGGCGTTACAGAGAGTTCTTAGCAGCCATGTGGGTGCTGGGATCAAACCCGTGTCCTCTGCAAGAGCATCGGTGCTCTTAACTGATAGGCTAAATCTCTCCCAACCCCCACAGATTCTAATTTCCTGAAACCATCAAGCATAAGCTCAAACTCGTCCTTTGTATAAGTTCCCTTGGTCATGGTTGGTTTTTGTCAGCAGCAACAAAAAGTTGACTAACATACAGTGGGTGACAGACCAGTGAGCCCCAGGGATTTGCCTATCTCCACCTCCCAGCATAGAGACTACAATCGGGCACCATCACACTCAACTCTTTCTTTTTTCTGTTCATTTTTGGTAGTGAAATTGGTTTGAGTTTGGGGTTTTTCTGATGGCAGATCTCCCGGTAGGCCCCAGATGGCCGGAAACTTCCTCCGAAGTAGACCGGGGGCCTCAATTTCAAAGGAAATCTACTTACCTCTGCCTCCTAGTGCTGAGATAAAAGGCAGGTGTCACCACTGTGCCCAGCCACACAGCCTTCTTTTTACTTGGGTTCTTCGGAGAATCAACTCAGTCAGGTAGGTCCTCATGTATAAGAGATTGTGGGGCTTTACTGACTGAGCCCATCTATCCAGCCTTTGGCTTATGTCTAATATTGGTTATATGTCTTTTTAAGACAGAAGACTTGTGTTTAGCTTGCTTGTCATGGCACCAAGCTGACTTCTAAGTACTTCTATTTATATCCATGGACAAATTCTACTCTCGGCCTTAATCAAAGAAGCTTCTCTGAATGAAAGGCGGTGTGGTAAATGCAGAGGCACATGTCTAGGCAAGGTCCTGAGAATAAGTAATGGATGTGTACCCAGCCACTTATATCACCACTCCTATAAAGGTGGGGAGCATTGTGAGAAGAGAGGCCAGAAAGAATGTAAGAAGCCTGATGACGGGGAAGGGCTGGGAAGTGCCATCTTCTGCACATGACACAGCCATTGTGACCATGACCTCACAGCAGCTCCAGCTGCATGCCGTGGGCCTGTACAAGGCTGGACCCATGAGTGATTAGTTTGAATGGGGGCGGGGCTCATGGGGCCCTAGCCTCCTCTACTAACCTATTGGCTGCTGATGGTTTCTGGAGGAAGGATACCCACTATCTTCAGTCATGTGCCCACTGATAGGCTCCAGCGCATTGCTGCAAGCCCACGGACACAGAGATGGCCATGGTGAAACCCGCTGGGTCACAAAACAAAATAAAAAGCATGAATGTGGGAATTGGGCTTTTTAGGAGGAGATATGGGGTGGAAAGGGAGAGGAAAGAAGGTGGATAGGGAATAGTAATCAAAATGCCTATATAATATAATGTATGAATTGTCAAAAAAAAAAAAAATTTAAGAAAGTTAACCCCCCCAAAAAGAAAGGTAAGTTCTGAGTCTCTGTGTTTCATGAATATACATATAGATCCACATCTACATACAATACAAATAAAATATACAAACAACACAAATAGCACACACATATATATGCACTTATAGAGATATATAATAGTATATCTACATACATTTATAGATATGTAAACAACTCACACATATAGTTGCTGCACTACTCATTTAGAAGATTGCTTTCCTTTCAGTAAGCACTAGATTATTTCTTCTTTTTTTGTTTGTTGCCTCTTTTCGAGACAAGGGTGTCGCCTCAATAGTCCCAGCTTTCCTGAACTCACTCTGTAGACCAGGCTGGCCTTGAACGCAACGAAAGACTGCCCTGCATCTGCCTCCCAAGTGCTAGATTAAGGGCATGCACCTGGTAATTTCTTAATAAATAAATAAAATGAACCTATGGGAGCAAATATCTGTAAATCCAAAGCATTCCAGAGGAGGAAGGAGCACAAAGTTCAAGGCTTCCCTGGGGAGTACACCAGTTCAAAGTCAACTTTGGCTAATGTACTGAGACCCTGTTTTCAAAAAAATAAGCAGGAACTAGAGAGATAGCTCAGTGGGCGTAGAGCATTTGGAATGCTCCTTGCAAAGGTCCTGAGTTCAGTTCCCAGCACCTATGTCAGATAGCTCAAAACTACCTGTAACTCCACTGTCAGAGGATCCAACACTCTCTTCAGGGACTCTGAGGGACCTGCACTCATATGTACATACATACACACATAATTAAAAACAAAAAAATAAATCTTGTAGAAGAAGGAACTCTATCATCCAAAGGATGAGGGAAATAGCCTATCAGAGGTACCATGTTGAAACAGGATCTGCTTTAGATTCACTAAGAACAAGTCCACATTGGCCATCAGGTAAGAGACAAAATGCTCTTTAAAACTCTTCCCCCACAAAGGACTGGAGAGAGGCTCAGTGATTAAGAACACTTGCTTTTTTTGCAGAGGACCCGGGTTCTGGGTTTGATCCCCACCAGCCACATAGCGCCTAACAACCAGCTGTAACTCCAGTTCTAGGGGCATCGACACCTTTTTCTGACCTCCACAAGCATTATAAGACATGGGTGCATTTACACACATGCAAGCAATACACTCAAGACACATAAAAAATAAATAAGCTGGGGTGGTGGCCAAACAGAGGCAAGTGATCTCTGTGAGTTTCAAGGCCAGCCGTTCTACATGCAAGCTCCAGGCCATCGGGACGAACAGGAGACATAGCCTCCAAAATACCAAATAATAATAATAATAGATAAGTAAAAATTGTTAAAAAAAAATTCTATTTCATCCTTTTAATTATAAAATTGCTATAATGGTGCTGGGCATGGTGGCACAAAAATAAATAAATAAAAAAAATCTTTATTTTTTTAAGTTTTGTTCTAAAATAAAAAATTAAAATAAAAATAAAATAAATAAAATAGGGCAGGGACCCATCCAATTTACAGAAAAGTATTTGTGTAGTTCTAGATTCAAAATTCGAAAGGAATTTGCATTGTTATTCCAGAATATATTTATGTTTGTTTCAAAGTAAAAAGTGAATTTTTTCTCATTACTGAGTAAAATTAATGTTGAAACAGATATGTCTTGCCTTCCCTGGGAGTAAGCATGTTCTGGTCTAGAAAGCAAAAAGACAGAGGGCCTGGATGATTAAAGAAGGAGGAGTTGATGATATGAGGGAGGAAGCTGAGAGAGTAGGAATCTGATTATTCGTAGGTAGGAGTCTGATGAGTCGTAAAGGAGGAGGGCATTATTAGATGGGCTGACACACTCAGGGTAGGTATCCAGGATCAAACTAGTTGGAGTGTGGACAGTAAATAAAAGTAAAAATCCAATAAGGCTGGGCTGGTGGCACACACCTTTAGTCCTAGCAACTTGAGAGGCAGAAGGCAGGGGGATTCTCTGTGAGTTCAAGGCCACCTGGTCTAAGAGTGAGTTCCAGGATAGCTGGGAACACAGGGAGACCCCTGTGTCTCAAAACGAACAAAAATAAAATAAATAAAATATAAATAAAATAAAATAAAAATCCGATAAAATAAAATGCCAGGTTATAATACCAGGAAGAAACTATGGGAGACATTCTACTCAAAGCTCAAGGCTGCTGTAGGAAACATAACAAAAGGACTTACTAGAGGTAACTCAGACTGATTCCCAAAACTCTGGCTTGTCATGTGAAGAGCCCAGATGAGACCAGAGGGAAGGCTGTGTCTCACAGGCTTGCTGAGTCCAGTGCTCCCATGATGTGACTCCGCAGGCCAGTTGGGTTCGTGGCTTTGGTCTTTGGTTTCTACAGACCTCAGAAATGTGCTTGATTGCGATTTTACTTGCCCTCTGAGCCATCTCTCTAGTTTGGGTTTGCACTGACCAAACATACAGAGATATGAAATATAATAATGGTGGGGCTTGGAGAGATGGCTCCAGCAGGTTAAGAGCTCTGAACTGCTCGTGCAGAGAACCTGGGTTTATTCCCAGCAGCCACTGGGGCGGAGAACCCGTCGTTTAAGCCTGGGCATGGTGGTGCACACCTTTAATCCAGCACTTGGGGGGCAGAGGCAGGAGGACCCCAAGAGCTTGCTGGGCAGCCAGCCAGCTTAGCCTACATAGTGAGTTCTAGGACAGCTGGGACTGAGAGGAGACCTGTTCTCAAAAAAAAAAGAAAGAAAAAAAGAAAATATAATGTGAAGGGTGATTGATCAATTAGAGTAGAAAAGAACCTTCCTCGATGAGTTGCATATCAACTATTGGAAGACTGTGAAAAACCACCAACAAGTACTTAACGAAATATTTTACAATTGTTTGTATATATTTAACTCTCTAAATAACCCCACAAGGTTCATGCCAAAGAAACTGCTAAAACTCATCACCGTCCCTCTGTATTCCTACATTTTCTTCCCTCCCTTTCAGGTCCAGGCAAAGCGATATGGATCATTTGTGGGTAGAGGTGGGTATTTGATGGATCCTCAAGATTCTCTCTTGCCCTCTTCCCTCTCTTTACTCCCCTCCTTCATCCCTCCTGACATCCCCTTCTCTAGCTCCCAAATTTGAAGCTCAAAGGCAAAGGACTCAAAATAGTGGATCAAGAGAAGAAGAAAGCATTGAGAAAACACATCCCTATGAAAGAAAGCAGCTGAGCTGCCCACAGCACAAAAGATGACTCGGCAGGTTAAAGGCACTGGCCACAAGCCTGATGCCCTGAGCTCGATCCCCAGAACCCACACGGTACAAGGAGAGAACAAATTCCCTCCAAGAAAATATATAATTAATACATATTTTGGAGGATCAAGTCTGGTCCAGACAAGGTTGTAACTAGTACTTCAAGTGTCAAGAGTCGACAGGGCAGGGCACATGGGGAAGGTCTGGGTCGAGGGGTAAAGAACCATTTGAAGGGAGTTGGGAAATGGACACTGTTTGAAAAAAAAAGAGTCCAAGGCCAAAAGGAAGATCAGAGTGGAGGGATTTTCAAGGGATGTGGCAAGGCCTGACATAAGCCACCCACCTCCACAAAAGAGAAGACAGTCTGGACTAGAAAAGAATGATGAAAAAGTTAAAAAAAAAATTTGGATGGGTCATTAAAATATTAAAATCATGAGCTGGGCAGAAGTGGTGGCACTAACATTTAATCTCAGCACTTGGGGAAAGCAGAGGCGCAGGGTTAATCTACTGAAAGTTCAGGCAACCTGGTCTACATAGTGAGTTCAAGACTGCTCAGGGCAAGAGAGAACCCTGTCCTAAAAAAAAAACAAATAGAAATTAATATCCCATCATAAAACCAAGTCAACGGAAGCCCTCGGAGTTTTGAAATGTCAGCTGGTGTTTTGATATGAGACATACACAAACATGGATGTCTAACATACTGGAATCCTGCTTTAATCTCACTAATGATTTATAGGATTATAGTTTTGGGGGTCTCCAGACTGATTTTTGTTGTTGTTGTGTGTTGTTGTTGTTGTTTGTTGAGACAAGATTCTCCCTTTAGTCCCAGCTGGCCTGGAGCTCACTATGTAAGCCCGGCTGGGCCGTGAACTCACTATGCACTCACTGTGAACTCAGATCCACTTGCTTCGGCCTCCTGAGTGAGGGGATGACAGATGTGCCACATGCCCAGCATGACTGATTGATTTTATTTTTTAATTTTTAATTATTTTTTCATGTGTATGAGTGTCTGTCTACATCTAGGTTCGGTGCAGAAAACCATGTGGTGGCAATGCTTCAGAGGTCAGAAAGAGGGGCGTCAGATTCCCCCTGGAATAGAGTTAAAGATGGTTCTTAAGCCACCATGTTGGGTGCTGGGAATTGAACGCCCAGGGTCCTCTACAAGAGAAGTTGGCGCTCTTAACCGCTGAGCCATCTCTCCCGCCTTGGGTGAATGGTAAAAAATCCTATAGAACAAAAGTCGGGGGCTGGGAGATGCCCTAGCGGTTAAGAGTGCCGACAGCTCTTACAGAGGACTGGGTTTTGATCCCTAGTACCCACATGGCGGCCAAAGAACCGTCCGAAACTCCATTCTAGGAGACTCTCCATTCCAGGGGAATCCCGACGCCCTCATTCTGACCTCCGCGGCATTGCACAACATCAGGTGCACAAACCTGCATGCAGACAGTACATTCATACACTACGAAATAAATAAAATTGAAAAAAAAAAGAACAACAGTCTTACAAAACTTGTAATTGGGAGTTCTACCCTTGTTCACAAGAATAGATGTCATAGAAGTTGACAAATCCTTGGAACTAATGAATTTATATTTTATAACTTAATGAATTTTATATTTTTAGTTTTTTGAGACAATGTAATCATAAAAATAAGAACTTTATTATTGCCTTCAGCCAAGTATTTTCCCTTTAATCATATAAAAAAGAATATAGGTATCAGCAGTAACAAACATAATGAGGGTCACTCTTAAAAATAAGCTCTCATGGGGCTGGGAGATAGCCTAGCGGTTAAGAAGAGCGCCAACCGCTCTGCAGATGAACCCCAGGGTCCGATCCCCAGCACCACTGGTGGCGGAGAACCGTCTGGTAGCTCCAATTCCCAGGAGAACTCGGTTTCAGGGGATCCAACAACCCTCTTCTGACCTCCCCGGCAGTTGCACACGACATAGGTGCACAAACCTACATGAGACAGTACATTCAGACACATGAAAAAATAAAAAATTTTAAAAAAAAAAAGCAATTTTTTGAGATGTAACTTGAGAATCACTGTGATGGCTTAGTGGTTAAGCGCACTTGCTTCCCTGACAGAGAAGTCAGGTTTGATATTCAGTGTCCACGTAGACACTCACAGCATCTGTAACTCCAATACAGAATTCCAACACCCCCTCTGGCTTCCATGTACACGTGGCAACACATCCATAGACATACATACATACATGCAGGGAAGCACTCATACTTCATAAAAATGCTTCATTTTAAAGCTTAAAAACAAGTGTCTTAGCCGGGCATGGTGCACACGCCCTTAATCTTAGCACTTGAGAGGCAAAAGGCAGGTGGATCTTTGGAGTTCAAGGTCAGCCCTGGTCTACAGAGTGGGAGTTCCAGGACAGCTGGGCTAACAGGGAGACCCCGGTCTCAAAAAGAACAAAAAAAAAAATGTCTTGCCTGGAGAGTGGCCTAGCGGTTAGGAGCACCCTACTCGCTCTTACAGAGGAACCAAGGTTCGATCCCCAGCACCACATGGCGGCTGAAAACTTTCTTTAACTCCAATTCCAGATGAATTCCAGTTCGAGTGGAATCCGACTCCCTCTTCTTGACCTCCGAGGCATTGCACACATGGGTTCATAAACCTACATGTAACAGTACAGTCATACACATATTGGAATAAATTTAAAAAAAAAAAACAAGTGGCTGAACACATAGGGTTTGGATGTTTTGTTTTTTCCAATTTCCTACTTTTTTCTTTAGCTGAAAGTGTCTCCTACCGCATGTGGTACATGCTATAATCCCAACACTTGTGAGGCCGAGGCAAGAAAATTGCAAGGTTTTTTTTTTTTTTATACTTTTTTTATTTTATTAGTTTTTTTATGTGTATGAAGTGTACTGGCCTGCATGTAGATTGGTGCAACCCGAGTTGTGCAATGCCATTGGAGGTCAGAGGAGGGCGTCGGGATTCCCCCTGGAACTGGAGTTAAAGACAGTTGCTCTTAGCTGCCATGTGGGTGCTGGGAATCGAACCCAGGTCTTTTTGCAAGAGCATCTGCGCTCTTAACCACTGAGACATCTCTCCAGCCCTGAAAATTGCAAGTTTCCAACCAGTCTGGGATGTAAAGTCTTGGAAGAGGGAAAGTAAAATATAAAGTCTCTCTCAGTATTAGTGGTGGAGGTGGAAGAATTGTGTCACCAACTCAATAACATATGAGTTAGTGCAATATTACCAGAAAATCCATTTAAAGTGTGTTTACATTAAGAATTTTGGAGTGTGTGCATGTGTGTGCAAAGCTTACTCCTAGCACACACACACATGCCACAGTCCTTGAGGTCAGAAAACAACATGCATATGTCAGTTTTCCCCTTCTATACTACTATCTACAGTGTGGGGTCCCAGAAACCAAACCTCAGGTGTTTTCAGCTTCGCAACAGTACCTCTACCCCCACTGAGGCATCGGGCTGGCCGCACAGCAAAAAATATGGATGAATTTAGAGACAATAAAATGGAGAGTAAGAAAGCTGAATAATTTTCAGAAGCATTGATTGTGTCACACTCTTCGGTTGTTTCTAAGGTGGCCCAGGTAAGATTTCTCATCTGCACAGACTAACCAGAAAATTATTTTGATAGTAAGGCCAACTGAAACTAATGGGTGGATTTTCACTTAATTAACCAAAACTTTCCCTGAGATTTTGGTCCTTACTTATTTGAGAAACATTCCCACAGAAAGACTATCCATCCTTGTAAATGAAGCAAGCATAACTACTAGACAAGACATTCTATGTCCATAAAAGTTCTTTCTCAGCTTGTTTAGACTTTGAAAATCCTTTCACTGAAGGCAAAGCTTCATTGATACAGAGAAGGAAAAGGTTTAAAATGCAAAGTGTGATATAAGTTCACGAATTTGGTTCTAGTGTTCCTATGAGCAGATTTTAAGAGATACAGGAATCTGCAGTTGTTAGGGAGGAAAAGAAAAAAAAAATTAAATAAGGACTTTCTGGAACTTTTAACGGGCCTAACATCATATAGTTTATATATGTTTTCCTTCTGGAGTTTAGAGTTTCTTCATCAACTACAGCCTCCTCCTAGCATAAAACAGTGGCAAGGAGGAGGGTGGCCTGTCCTGATGTTTTAATATGGAAATCCAGCACATCCACTTTAATTATTTTTTTGTTAATTTTAATATTTGAATTTCTATGTGTATGAAATGTACTGTCCCTGCATGCAAGTTTGTGCACCTGTGTCGTGGCAATGCCGCAGAGGTCAAAGAGGGTGTCGGATTCCCCTGGAACTGGAGTTGTCCTGAATTGGAGTTTCAAGATGGCTCGCGGCTGCCATGTGGGTGCTGGGGATCAAACCCGGGGCCTCTTAAGAGCGGTCAGCGCTCTTTACCGCTAGGCCACCTCTCCAACCCCACATCACTTTTATAGGGGCAAAGCTGTAATAGGGATAGTATTTTTTAAAATGAAGACACTTTTAATCCTAGTACGTGGGAGACAGAAGGTAGGCAGGAGAATCGCTGTGAGTTCAAGGCCAGCTGGATCTACAGGATAAGCTCCGGGCCACTGGGACTTAAATGGAGACCCGGTCTCAAAATACAAAAAAATAAAAATAAAATGAAGACACTACCCAAATTGTTTTTGAAGATTTGAAATATTTCACAAACAATGCACAATGTGGTTCATTCTAATTGATGTGATTTTTTTTGGAAGATCAAGGTCCCCAAGATAGATAATACTGCCTGACACTTTGTTCCTGTGCTTGTAAGCTTACTCTCCCCTGACCTCAGGCTCGGTTTTCCAGATCCATGTGATATAGCTCACCTCAATGCTGATTAATCATTTATTCTCTCAAATGTGATGTCACTCCTGACTTGCCTTCAGGGATAGAAAAGATGCAATTTTATGTCATAAGACACATGTGGACTCAGGGTGGGTGAGCTATAGCTGTGTTATATTTTTAGGCTAATTTATCCTCATTATGATTGAGAGAGCCCAGTGTGGGCAGATGTACATGCTAGGTATCAGTGATCTGAGCACAGGCCTGTGAATTTTGCTCTCTCCCTCTAATTTAACTGCAGTGGCACTGAAGACTGGATCTGCCCCCATCCTCCTGTTCCCTCCTCTTTTCATTTTCATTCACAATGTGTGTCTTGAGTCCTCTCATCAAGGATTACATTGTGATTAATGAGTCCACTGACACAAAATAAATGAGCCAGCTTGAGAACTTAGGTACATGCCATAGTATTCTCTTTTCATTTTGAACGAGAAAATTAATGGAAGCAAAGAAATTAAGAAGGAAGTCAAGAAAGTCAAAGAAAGTAAACAAAGTAGATATTTAGAGAAGACATTTTCTAGTGGATAAGTGCCCTATAATTTTATACCAAATAATAATATGCTACTATAATGATACAATAAAATCATAAAATGAGAAGGCTTCCACTCAGACTAGATGCGGTCGGCCTTTAATTCCATATACTCAGAAGGTGAGATATGACTGTCAGTTGAGGCACCTAGGTATAAAGTGAGACTTTGTTCAATAAAAGAAATTAAAAATGCCGGCGTGGTGGCGCACCGCCGTTAAGCCTAGCACTTGGGAGGGCAGAGGCAGGTGGATCTTTGTGAGTTCAAGGCCAGCCTGGTCACAAAGGTGAGTTTCCAGGACAGCTGGGGGCTACAGGGGAGACCCTGCCTCAAAAAGACCAAAAAAAAAAAAAAAAGAATTAAAAACAAAAAATAAAAATAAAATAATTTTTTTAAAGATTAAAAACAAGTCCTCTTTAATCTTACCACTTCCAGTTCTGAGGCTAATTCTTCATGAAGAGAACAAAGTCAATTCATTAAGGATTCAACAAAGAATTACTTTTGCTTCTAAACAAATATTTCAGACTGTGGGACTTCAGCCCTGGGTTTAAGCTGCATTGAGCAGGTACACATGGTCACATACCCACCACCATAAGGTGATTTGCTCACCCACATGTCCCTTCCTTAACCTACCGGCCCTCCAGAATGACGGTAAAGGATCCTGGAAGTGGCTCCTAGGAGGTGACATCCATACTGCCTATATAATGAAATATTTCCCAGTTGAATAAATGAGAATTGCACTTGGAATTGCTCTCTGCCATGTGTCCTGAAGTGATCACATGCGTGCCCTCACCACAGCCTATTTCCACGCAGGATTAATAACTCCTACATCAGACTTTTATTTTTAAATCTCCAGATAATTGCTTCAACTTTTCACTTTCTTTGACCATAAAATACATCCTCCCCCTCCCTTTGGTGGTGGTGTTGTTTTTTTTTTTCCTTAGAGTCTTTTTTTTTTTTGAGACAGGGTCCCTCAACTGTAGCCACACTGTCCTGGAACTCACTATGTAGACCATGCTTGGCTTTGAATTCACAGAAGTTCAAACCCGCCTCTGCCTCCCTAGTGCGGGATTAAAGGCATGATGCACCACCACACAACCCAGCTAAATACATTCTTTTTTTTTATTTTTTATCCATATGAATGTACTGTCCCTGCTTGCATGTAGCTTGGTGAGCCTGTGTCTGCAATGCCGCGGAGGTCAAGAAGAGGGTGTCAGATTCCCCTGGAACTGTAGTTTTTAAAGTCAGGTTCTCAGCCACCATATGGTGCTGGGGAGTCAAACCCGGCTCCTCTGCAAAGAGTTAGTCGGATGCGCTTAACCAGTAGGCATCTCTTCGCATCCCTAAAATAATTTTAAGATAGCTTTTGGTTTTCCTCTGCTTTAATCAAAAACAAAGTAATGTATTTGAAAAGCCGAGGAGTTTGGAAGTACAGGCTTGTAACACCAGCTACTTGGGAGGACTGAAACAGGAAGATCTCAACTTCAAGGCTTTCCGAGGCTACTGAGTATGTTTAAGGTAATCCTGACCAACTTAAGAAGATCCTGTCTCAGCCTGGTGTAGTGGCACACGTCTTTAGAGTCCTAGTGGCTGTTGGAGAGGCAGAGGCAGGCAGATCTGTGTGAGTTCAAGGCCAGCCTGGTCCAAGGAGTGAGTTCCAGGACACTGGAAGCTACAGGGAGACCCTGTCCGCAAAAGACCAAAAAAAAAAAAAAAAAAAAAAAAAATGACCTTGGCCTCAAATAGGGGGTGGGGCAAAACCACAGCCAAGGACAAGACCTAGTAATAGAGTACTTACGTAGCACTTGGCCCTGGTTCAACCCCAGTACCACATAAAACCAAGAATGTTACCGTAAAAGTTCAAAATACCCTTGGCCTTCTTCAAAAAAATTAAACATAGCCTCTAAACTTTAGCTATTAATTTGTGCCTAAATACTAAAGTGTTTAATAATAGTCTCAAATGTCACAAGGGAAAAAAAATGTCACAAGGCTTACCTCCAGGAAGACTTTAACTATAAAAGAATCCTTCTTAAATTAATGAGGGCTAGAGAGATTGCTTGGTTGGTTAGAGCACCTGCTGCTCTTTGGCAAAGGACCTTAGTTTAATTCCCAGCACACAAAAGGTGGTGGTTCACACCACCTATAAACGCCAGCTACAAAGGAACTCCTGCCCTCTCCTTCGGGCCCATGGGTACAGGCATGCAATGCAGACAACAACAACACACACACACACACACACACACACACACGTAAATGTTTTTTAAAAAGTCTTTTATTTTAAAGGAAGGAAGATGCCCTCAAGATAATTTACCTAGTCAGCTTTTAAAAACACTAGTTTCAGGGCCAACCATATGGCTCAGGGGGTNTTGTTTCATTTGGAAAAACAAATACAAACAACAAAACAAAAAGACCCTGAATAGCCAACAACCAACCCTGACGTGACAACAAGAGCCAAAACAGGGTTGGATGCTCTATACAGACTTTCAATACTATATTACCAAGGCTCTAGTCATAACAAACAGCTTTTGGCGCATTGGCCCACAAAAAAAAAACAGACCATCGTTGACCTATGGACAAATGGAACAAAATTGAAGATCTAAACTTAGAACATCCAGTTTCAGCCATCTGATATTGGACAAAGGGGCCAAAAGAAGAGACCAAAGAGGGGCCAGAAGAAGAAGGAAACAACGAGACACCAAGAAGACGACAAGAAGGTGTCAACCCAAGGAGAAAAGACAAGCATCTTCCGTACGTGGTGTCTTTTTTGTGGTTGGCAATTGTTTGCACAAACATACTGGCTCTTCCAAACCTCCCCCCCTCCCTCTCCTTCCTTCCCCCCCCTTGTTAGAAGAATGTGAAATTCAACCCCTACCTCTAGCCCTGTTAAACAAAATGTATCAACTCCAGATCGATTTATTTTTTTTTATTAAAGACCTCCACTCAACATGCAACCCCAAACTCTGAAAGTGACAGAAAAAAAAAAAAGTTTGTACCGCGATTAGAAGAAAACAGTTTGCGCAGCAGCAGACTAGCATGCCAGCAGGCAGGACTATACTGGCCACAGGCATAGGCACAAGATCCCTTCCTAAATCAGACAGCAGTTTGCACGAGAATTAAGGTTTGACAATTGACAAAACTGACCTCATTAAACTCAAAAGCTTCTGTACATCAAAAAGAAACAATAAAGGAAGTGAAGAGAAATCCCCACAGAGTTGGAGGAGGACGGAGGAAACTTTACCATGGAAACATTGACAAGCAGTTATTTCCAGAAAATTTAACTGCTCAAAAAAAAAGAAAGAAAAACAAATGACCCCACTTCAATCGCATGGAGCAAAGCTGAACAGAGATTTCAACAGTAAGGAATGAAAGATGGCTGAGAAACCTCTTAAGAAGTTGTTTCAACCATTCATTAATACTAAGGAATGCAAATTCAAAAAACCACTTTAAGATATCATCTTATTCCAATAAAACTGGCTAGGATAAAGAAAACAAATGATACCAAGTACTGGAGAGGTTGTGGGGAAAGAGGAACACTCATCCACTGCTGGTGGGAATGTAAACTGGTACAGCCACTATGGAAAGCACTGTGGAGAACCTTTGGAAGACTTGGAATGAACTTGCCACCTGACCCAGCCATACCACTCCTGGGCATGTACCCACAAGACTCATCTTACCACAGAGACACATGCACAGCCATGTTTATTGCAGCTCTCTTCACAATAGCAAGGAGCTGGAACCAACCCAAGTGCCCCTCAACTAACGAGTGGATAGAGAAAATGTGGTACATCTACACAATGGAGTTCTATGCAGAGGTAAAGAAAGATGACGTCATGAGCTTTGCAGGTAAATGGAGGAGCTAGAAGATATGATGCTGAGTGAAGTAACAAAGTCCCAGAAAAACAAATAACAAATGGTATCCCTCATCTGTGTATGCTAGCACCCAATTACCTAATTGTATGGCAAACTGAGCAATGTCAATGTGGTCTGAAAACAACTGTGCTCTTATATTGTGAATCCATTAAAATATAATAAATATATTAATTAATTAATTAATTAATTAATTAAAAATAAAAATAAATAAAATGTTAAACTCATATACCTGAGTATAAACACAAGTTATGCCACTAAGGGAGGCAAGCAACTTTGGGTAAATTTCTACATTTATAGAACTTAAAATGTTCTTCCTTTTATTCCTTTAAAACGTTGTAGAGAAAACTAAGCCTTCCCAGATAACTTTCCTGCCCACCATCTTTATAACATGCTCTGTACACACCTCCCCAAACATTCCTCTCTGCCATCTTCATCTTTCAAATATGTCTCCATGACTTTGAACTAAGCATGCCAAAACAATATGTCATCTTTCCTTCTTGAACTTAAACTGAGCATTCTTGGAATGTGCATGCCCCTCAAGTGCTCTCCAAACAAAACCCCCAAGGCGCCGTTTAGCAAGGAAGGCCCTGTTTCAAAATAAACTCCTATGCTTTCCTTATGTCTTACATAAAATAAATCTTTCTCCACTCTTAAAATAAATGGCTTTGACTCGTGTCTTATGTCTGTTTGTGCACACGTGTGTGCACACGTGTGTACACATGCATATGCAGGTTTACATGTCTATACAGCTGTGCCATGTGTGTGCAGGTGCATGTGTATGGATGCATGTGGAGGCCACAGGACAACTTCAGGTATCAGTCCTAAAATGCCATCCACCTTTATGTTTTCCCTTAAGACAAGTCTCTAGTGGCCTGGAACTCACCCAAGTAGGTGAGTGTGGTGGTTTGAATGAGACTGTCCCCCATAGGCTTCAAATATTCAGACATTTTGTCCCCAGTTGGTGGTGCTGTTTTCATAGGTCTTAGAAGGCATGGCCATGCTGGAGGAAGTATGTCAGTGGGGGAGGGCTTAGTGAGTTTAACAAGCCTTGCAGTTTCCAGTCTCTCTCTCTCTCTTGACTTCCTGTGCTCACTGGGAGATGTGAACCTCAGTTTTCTGATCCAGCCCCAGCCACTATGCCTCCCAGACACCATGCCTCCCACTACGATGGACTCTAAATGTATTTATTTATTATTATTTTTGTATGTGTATGAATGTACTGTCTGCATGTATGTTTGTGCACCCATGTCATGCAATGCCATGGAGGTCAGAAGAGGGTGTCAGATTCCCCTCGAACTGGAGTTCTCCCGGAATTGGAGTTACAGACAGTTCTTAGCCGCCATGTGGGTGCTGGGGATCAAACCCGGGTCCTCTGCAAGAGCAGTCGGTGCTCTTAACTGCTAGGCTATCTCTCCAGGCCCCCACAGATTCTAATTCCCTAGAACCATCAATCATAAGCTCAAACTCTTCCTTTTATAAGTTCCCTTGGTCATGGTGGTTTTGTCACAGCAACAGAAAAGTGACTAATACAGTGGGTGACAGACCAGTGAGCCCCAGGGATTTACCTGTCTCCACCTTTCCAGCATAGAGACTACAATCGGGCACCATCACACTCAACTCTTTCTTTTGTCTGTTCATTTGTTGGTAGGTTAATTGGTTTGAGTTGGGGTTTTTCTGATGCAAGATCTCCCTGTAGCCCCAGATGTCCTGAAACTTCCTAAGTAGACCAGGGTGGCCTCAATTTCAAAGGAATCTACTTACCTCTGCCTCCCTAGTTCTGAGATTAAAAGCATGTGCCACTGTGCCCAGCCACAGCCAGCTCTTTTTACTTGGGTTCTGGGAATCAAACTCAGGTAGGTCCTCATGTATAAGAGATTGTGTGCTTTACTGACTGAGCCATCTCTCCAGCCTTTGGCTTATGTCTAATATTGGTTATATGTCTTTTTAAGACAGAAGACTTGTGTTTAGCTTGCTTGTCATGGCACCAAGCTGACTTCTAAGTACTTCTATTTATATCCATGGACAAATTCTACTCTCGGCCTTAATCAAAGAAGCTTCTCTGAATGAAAGGCGGTGTGGTAAATGCAGAGGCACATGTCTAGGCAAGGTCCTGAGAATAAGTAATGGATGTGTACCCAGCCACTTATATCACCTCCTATAAGGTGGGGAGCATTGTGGAAGAGGGAGGCAGAAAGAATGTAAGAAGCCTGATGACGGGGAAGGGCTGGGAAGTGCCATCTTCTGCACATGACACAGCCAGTGTGACCATGACCTCACAGCAGCTCCAGCTGCATGCCGTGGGCCTGTACAAGGCTGGACCCATGAGTGATTAGTTTGAATGGGGGCGGGGCTCATGGGGCCCTAGCCTCCTCTACTAACCTATTGGCTGCTGATGGTTTCTGGAGGAAGGATACCCACTATCTTCAGTCATGTGCCCACTGATAGGCTCCAGCGCATTGCTGCAAACCCACGGACACAGAGATGGCCATGGTGAAACCCGCTGGGTCACAAAACAAAACAAAAAGACATGAATGTGGGAATGGGCTTTTTAGGGAGGGAGATAATGGGGATGAGAGGGAGAGGAGAGAAGGTGGATAGGGAATAGTAATCAAAATGCACTATATATATATACATGTATGAAATTGTCAAAAAACAAATTTAAGAAAGTTACCCCCCCAAAAAGAAAGATAATTTCTGAGTCTCTGTGTTTCATGAATATACATATAGATCCACATCTACATACAAATACAAATATACAAACATACACAAATACACACACATATATATGCACTTATAGAGATATATAATAGTATATCTACATACATTTATAGATATGTAAACAACTCACACATATAGTTGCTGCACTACTCATTTAGAAGATTGCTTTCCTTTCAGTAAGCACTAGATTATTTCTTCTTTTTTGTTGTTGCTCTTTTCGAGACAGGGTCGCCTCATAGCCCCAGCTTTCCTGGAACTCACTCTGTAGACCAGGCTGGCCTTGAACTCACAAAGATCTGCCTGCCTCTGCCTCCCAAGTGCTAGGATTAAAGGCGTGCACCTGGCTAATTTCTTAAATAAATAAATAATGAACCTATGGTAGCAAATATCTGTAATCCCAGCATTCCAGAGGAGGAGGATCACAAGTTCAAGGCTTCCCTGGGGAGTACACCAGTTCAAAGTCAACTTTGGCTAATGTACTGAGACCCTGTTTCAAAAAAATAAGCAGGAACTAGAGAGATAGCTCAGTGGCGTAGAGCATTTGATGCTCTTGCAAAGGTCCTGAGTTCAGTTCCCAGCACCTATGTCAGATAGCTCAAAACTACCTGTAACTCCAGCTTCAGAGGATCCAACACTCTCTTCTGGACTCTGAGGGGACCTGCACTCATATGTACATACATACACACATAATTAAAAACAAGAAAAATAAATCTTGTAAAGAAGGAACTCTATCATCCAAAGGATGAGGGAAATAGCCTATCAGAGGTACCATGTTGAAACAGGATCTGCTTTAGATTCACTAAGAACAAGTCCACATTGGCCATCAGGTAAGAGACAAAATGCTCTTTAAAACTCTTCCCCCACAGGGCTGAGAGATGGCCTAGGTGGAGAGCGCAGACCGCTCTTACGGAGGAACACCGGGTTCGATCCCCAGCACCCACAAAAAGGGCCGCCGAGAACCGTCTGAAAACTACAAGTTGCAGGGGAATACAATACCCTCTTCTGACCCCTCCGCAGCATTGCAACGACACGGGTGCACAAACCGGCAATGCGACAGTACATTGATACACTACAGAAGTAAATTAAAAAAAAAAAAAAAATTCTTCCCCTATCTTCCTCTTCCCCACAAGGACTGGAGAGATGGCTCAGTGGTTAAGAGCATGGGCTCTTACTACAGAGGACTCAGGTTTGATTACCAGCACCCATATGGTAGGCAGCTAACAACCATCTGTAACTCCAGTTCTAGGGGAATCTGACACCTTTTTCTGACCTCCACAAGCATTATAAGACATGGGTGCATTTACACACATGCAAGCAATACACTCATACATGCAGTATAAAAATAATAAATAAGCTGGGTATGGTGGCAACAGAGGCAAGTGGATCTCTGTGAGTTCAAGGCCAGCCTGTTCTACATAGCAAGCTCCAGGCCATCTGGGACTAACAGGAGACACTATCTCCAAAATCCAATAATAATAATATAATAATAATAAGTAAAATGTTAAAAAAATTCTTCCCTCACAATATCCAAAATGGCAGAGGAAAGCAAACTAAAACAGGGCAGGGCAACTATGTGAGGTGATAGAAAAATCTTTATTTTTTTAAGTTAGGGTCTAAAAATAAAAATTAAAATAAAATAAATATAAATATAAAATAGGGCAGGGAACCCCACCCCCTTTTACAAAACGTATTTGTGTAGTTCGATTCAAAATTCCACGGAATTTGCATTGTTTATTCCAGGAATTATTTTGTTTGTTTCAAAGTAAAAAGTGAATTTTTTCTCATTACTGAGTAAAATTAATGTTGAAACAGATATGTCTTGCCTTCCCTGGGAGTAAGCATGTTCTGGTCTAGAAAGCAAAAAGACAGAGGGCCTAGGCTGACTTCCGGGAGGCGGAAAGGAGAAGAGAGGAGAGGACTGAGCGGCTTCCGGTAAGCAGCGCGTCTGGGAGGCTGCTGTGGGNGGTAGGTATCCAGGATCAAACTAGTTGGAGTGTGGACAGTAAATAAAATTTAAAAATCCAGATAAGGCTGGGCGTGGTGGCTCACACCTTTAGTCCTAGCACTTGAGAGGCAGAGGCAGGTGGATCTCTGTGAGTTCAAGGCCAGCCTGGTCTACAGAGTGAGTTCCAGGATAGCTGGGTCTACAGGGAGACCCTGTCTCAAAACGACAAAAATAAAATAAAATAAAATATAAAATAAAATAAAATAAAAATCCAGATAAATAAAATTCCAGGTTATACCAGGAAGAAACTATGGGAGACATTCTACTCAAAGCTCAAGGCTGCTGTAGGAAACATAACAAAAGGACTTACTAGAGGTAACTCAGACTGATTCCCAAAACTCTGGCTTGTCATGTGAAGAGCCCAGATGAGACCAGAGGGAAGGCTGTGTCTCACAGGCTTGCTGAGTCCAGTGCTCCCATGATGTGACTCCGCAGGCCAGTGGTTCTTGGCTTTGGTCTTTGTTTCTACAGACTCAGAAATGTGCTTTATTGCTATCTTTACTGTCATCTGAGCCATCTCTCTAGTTTGGGTTTGCACTGACCAAACATACAGAGATATGAAATATAATGGGTGGGGCTGGAGAGATGGCTCAGCAGTTAAGAGCTCTGACTGCTCTTGCAGAGGACCTGGGTTTTATTCCCAGCAGCCACATGGTGGCTAAGAACCGTCTTTAAGCTGGGCATGGTGGTGCACACCTTTAATCCTAGCACTTGGGAGGCAGAGGCAGGAGGACCTCTGTGAGTTCAAAGCCAGCCTGGTTTACAGAATGAGTTCTAGGCCAGCTGGGTCTGTAGGGAGACCCTGTCTCAAAAAAAAAAAGAAAGAAAAGAAAGAAATATAATGTGTAATGTTGATTGATCAACTTAGAGTGAGAAAAAGAACCTTCTCGATGATTTGCATATCAAACTATTGAATAACTGTTGAGAAAACCACCAACCAAGTACTTAACTAAATATTTTACAATTGTTATATTATTTAACTCTCTAAATAACCCCACAAGGTTCATGCCAAAGAAACTGCTAAAACTCATCAATGTCCCTCTGTATTCCTACATTTTCTTCCCTCCCTTTCAGGTCCAGGCAAAGCGATATGGATCATTTGTGGGTAGAGGTGGGTATTTGATGGATCCTCAAGATTCTCTCTTTCCCTCTTCCCTCCTTACATCCCCTCCTGACATCCCCTCCTGACATCCCCTTCTCTAGCTCCCAAATTTGAAGCTCAAAGGCAAAGGACTCAAAATAGTGGATCAAGAGAAGAAGAAAGCATTGAGAAAACACATCCCTATGAAAAAGCAGCTGCCCACAGCAAAGATGGCTCGGCAGGTAAAGGCACTGGCCACCAAGCCTGATGGCCTGAGCTCTATCCCCAGAACCCACACGGTACAAGGAGAGAACAAATTCCCTCCAAGAAAATATATAATTAATACATATTTTGGAGGATCAAGTCTGGTCCAGACAAGGTTGTAACTAGTACTTCAAGTGTCAAGAGTCGACAGGGCAGGGCACATGGGGAAGGTCTGGGTCGAGGGGTAAAGAACCATTTGAAGGGAGTTGGTAAATGGACACTGTTGAAAAAAAAGAGTCATGGCCAAAAGAGAAGGATCAGAGTGAGGGATTTCAAGGGATGGCAAGGCCTGAGCTATAAGCACACCACCTGCCAGCAAAGAGAAGACCAGGTTCTGGACTAGATAAAGAATGATGAAAAAGTACATTTGGATGGGTCATTAAAATATTAAAATCATGAGCTGGGCATGGTGGCACACACATTTAATCTCAGCACTTGGGAAGCAGAGGCAGGTGAATCTCTGAAAGTTCAAGGCCAGCCTGGTCTACATAGTGAGTTCAAGGCCTGCTGGGGCTAAAGAGAGACCCTGTCTCAAAAAAAAAACAAATATATATATCAATCATAAAACCAAGTCAAGCCCTCGGAGTTTTGAAATGTCAGCTGGTGTTTTGATATGAGACATACACAAACATGGATGTCTAACATACTGGAATCCTGCTTTAATCTCACTAATGATTTATAGGATTATAGTTTTGTGTCATCCAGACTGATTTGTTGTTGTTGTTGTTGTTGTTGTTGTTGTTGAGATAAGATCTCCCTTTAGTCCCAGCTGGCCTGGAGCTCACTATGTAGACCAGGCTGGCCTTGAACTCACTATGCACTCACTGTGAACTCAGATCCACCTGCTTCTGCCTCCTGAGTGCTGGGATGACAGATGTGCCACCATGCCCAGCATGACTGATTGATTTTATTTTTTAATTTTTATTATTTTTCATGTGTATGAGTGTACTGTCTTCATCTAGGTCGGTGCACCCGTGTCGTGCAATGCTTCAGAGGTCAGAAGAGGGCGTCAGATTCCCCTGGAACTAGAGTTAAAGATGGTTCTTAGCCACCATGTGGGTGCTGGGAATTGAACCCGGGTCCTCTACAAGAGAAGTTGGCGCTCTTAACCGCTGAGCCATCTCTCCCGCCCTTGTTGATTTTAAATCCTATAGAACACAGTCTGGGGGCTGGAGAGATGGCCTAGCGGTTAAGAGTGCCGACAGCTCTTACAGAGGACCTGGGTTTGATCCCTAGTACCCACATGGCGGCCAAGAACCGTCTGAAACTCCAATTCTAGGAGAACTCCAGTTCCAGGGGAATCCGACGCCCTCTTCTGACCTCCGCGGCATTGCACAACACAGGTGCACAAACCTGCATGCAGACAGTACATTCATACACATACAGAAATAAATAAAATTAAAAAAAAAGAACACAGTCTGATACAAAACTTTAATTGTATTTCTACCCTTGTTCACAAGAATAGATGTCATAGAAGTTGACAAATCCTTGGAACTAATGAATTTATATTTTATAACTTAATGAATTTATATTTTAGTTTTGAGACATGTAATCATAAAAATAAGAACTTTATTATTGCCTTCAGCCAAGTATTTTCCCTTTAATCATATAAAAAAGAATATAGGTATCAGTTCACAAACATAATGAGGTCACTCTTTAAAAATAGCTCTCATGGGGCTGGAGAGATAGCCTAGCGGTTAAGAGCGCCAACCGCTCTTGCAGATGACCCAGGTTCGATCCCCAGCACCCACATGGTGGCTGAGAACCGTCTGTAGCTCCAATTCCAGGAGAACTCCGGTTCCAGGGGAATCCAACACCCTCTTCTGACCTCCCCGGCATTGCACGACATAGGTGCACAAACCTACATGTAGACAGTACATTCATACACAAGAAAAAATAAATAAAATTTTAAAAAAATAACTCTCTTAAGGACCGAATATACAACTCAGTGGTTAAGCGCACTTGCTTCCCTGACAGAGAAGTCAGGTTTGATATTCAGTGTCCACGTAGACGCTCACAGCATCTGTAACTCCAATACAGAATTCTAACACCCCCTCTGGCTTCCATGGACACGTGGCACACATGCCATATACATACATACATACATGCAGAGAAGCACTCATACTTCATAAAAATGCTTCATTTTAAAGCTTAAAAACAAGTGTCTTAGCCGGGCATGGTGGCACACGCCTTTAATCCTATCACTTGAGAGGCAAAGGCAGGTGGATCTTTGTGAGTTCAAGGTCAGCCTGGTCTACAGAGTGAGTTCCAGGACAGCTGGGGCTACAGGGAGACCCTGTCTCAAAAAGACCAAAAAAAAAGTGTCTTGGCTGGAGAGATGGCCTAGCGGTTAAGAGCACCTACTGCTCTTACAGAGGACCCAGGTTCGATCCCCAGCACCCACATGGCGGCTAAAAAATGTCTTTAACAATGGTTCTGGGGGAATCCGATACCCTCTTCTGACCTCCGAGGCATTGCACGACATGGGTGCACAAACCTACATGCAAACAGTACAGTCATACACATATGGAAATAAATTAAAAAAAAAAAGTGTCTTAACTATTCCATATGTTTGGTATGTTCTATTTTCCAAATTTCCTACTTTTTTCTTTAGCTGAAAGTGTCTCCTACCCAGCATGTGGTACATGCCTATAATCCCAGACCTTGTGAGTCTGAGGCAAGAAAATTGCAAGGTTTTTTTTAACTTTTTTTATTTATTATTTTTTTATGTGTATGAGTGTACTGTCTGCATGTAGATTGGTGCACCCGAGTTGTGCAATGCCATGGAGGTCAGAGGAGGGCGTCGGATTCCCCTGGAACTGGAGTTAAAGACAGTTCTTAGCTGCCATGTGGGTGCTGGGAATCGAACCCAGGTCTTTTTGCAAGAGCAGTCTGCGCTCTTAACCACTGAGCCATCTCTCCAGCCCTGAAAATTGCAAGTTTCCAACCAGTCTGGGATGTATAGTAAAGTCTTGGAAGAGGGAAAGTAAAATATAAAGTCTCTCTCAGTATTAATGGTGGAGGTGGAAGAATTGTGTCACCAACTCAATAACATATGAGTTAGTGCAATATTACCAGAAAATCCATTTAAAGTGTGTTTACATTAATCATTATTTGAGTGTGTGCATGTGTGTGCACATGCTAGTACTCTAGCACACACACATGCCACAGTCCTTGAGGTCAGAAAACAACATGCAGAAGCCAGTTTTCTCCTTCTACCGTGTGGGTCCCAGAAACCAAACTCAGGTTTTTCAAGCTTCGCAACAGGTACCTCTACCCACTGAGGCATCTGGCTGGCCCACATCTAAAAAATATGGATGGAATTATAGACAAATAAAATGGAGAGTAAGAAAGCTGAATAATTTTCAGAAGCATTGATTGTGTCACACTCTTCGGTTGTTTCTAAGGTGGCCCAGGTAAGATTTCTCATCTGCACAGACTAACCAGAAAATTATTTTGATAGTAAGGCCAACTGAAACTAATGGGTGGATTTTCACTTAATTAACCAAAACTTTCCCTGAGATTTTGGTCCTTACTTATTTGAGAAACATTCCCACAGAAAGACTATCCATCCTTGTAAATGAAGCAAGCATAACTACTAGACAAGACATTCTATGTCCATAAAAGTTCTTTCTCAGCTTGTTTAGACTTTGAAAATCCTTTCACTGAAGGCAAAGCTTCATTGATACAGAGAAGGAAAAGGTTTAAAATGCAAAGTGTGATATAAGTTCACGAATTTGGTTCTAGTGTTCCTATGAGCAGATTTTAAGAGATACAGGAATCTGCAGTTGTTAGGGAAGGAAAAGAAACAAAAAATTAAATAAGGACTTTCTGGAACTTTACTTCCTAACATCATCATAGTTATATATGTTTCTTCTGGAGTTTAGAGTTCTTATCAACTACCAGCCTCCTCTAGCATAAAACAGTGCA
This sequence comes from Rhizomys pruinosus, assembly GCA_009823505.1. Taxonomy (NCBI): domain Eukaryota; kingdom Metazoa; phylum Chordata; class Mammalia; order Rodentia; family Spalacidae; genus Rhizomys; species Rhizomys pruinosus. The sequence continues at coordinate 487,691 of VZQC01008495.1, read as the reverse complement.
AGGTGGCCTGTCCTGATGTTTTAATATGGAAATCCAGCACATCCACTTTTAATTTTTTTTGTTAATTTTATTTATTTTCTATGTGTATGAATGTACTGTCTGCATGCAAGTTTGTGCACCTGTGTCGTGCAATGCCGCAGAGGTCAGAAGAGGGTGTCGGATTCCCCTGGAACTGGAGTTGTCCTGGAATTGGAGTTTCAGATGGCTCTCGGCTGCCATGTGGGTGCTGGGGATCAAACCCGGGTCCTCTGTAAGAGCGGTCAGCGCTCTTAACCGCTAGGCCATCTCTCCAGCCCCACATCCACTTTTATAGGGGCAAAGCTGTAATAGGGATAGTATTTTTTAAAATGAAGACACTTTTAATCCTAGTACTTGGGAGGCAGAGGTAGGCAGATCTCTGTGAGTTCAAGGCCAGCTGGATCTACAGGATAAGCTCCGGGCCAGCTGGGACTTAAATGGAGACCCTGTCTCAAAAATACAAAAAAATAAAATAAAATGAAGACACTACCCAAATTGTTTTTGAAGATTTGAAATATTTCACAAACAATGCACAATGTGGTTCATTCTAATTGATGTGATTTTTTTTGGAAGATCAAGGTCCCCAAGATAGATAATACTGCCTGACACTTTGTTCCTGTGCTTGTAAGCTTACTCTCCCCTGACCTCAGGCTCGGTTTTCCAGATCCATGTGATATAGCTCACCTCAATGCTGATTAATCATTTATTCTCTCAAATGTGATGTCACTCCTGACTTGCCTTCAGGGATAGAAAAGATGCAATTTTATGTCATAAGACACATGTGGACTCAGGGTGGGTGAGCTATAGCTGTGTTATATTTTTAGGCTAATTTATCCTCATTATGATTGAGAGAGCCCAGTGTGGTCAGATGTACATGCTAGGTATCAGTGATCTGAGCACAGGCCTGTGAATTTTGCTCTCTCCCTCTAATTTAACTGCAGTGGCACTGAAGACTGGATCTGCCCCCATCCTCCTGTTCCCTCCTCTTTTCATTTTCATTCACAATGTATGTCTTGAGTCCTCTCATCAAGGATTACATTGTGATTAATGAGTCCACTGACACAAAATAAATGAGCCAGCTTGAGAACTTAGGTACATGCCATAGTATTCTCTTTTCATTTTGAACGAGAAAATTAATGGAAGCAAAGAAATTAATGAAAGGAAGTCAGACAAGAGTCAAAGAAAGTAAACAAAGTAGATATTTAGAGAAGACATTTTCTAGTGGATAAGTGCCCTATAATTTTATACCAAATAATAATATGCTACTATAATGATACAATAAAATCATAAAATGAGAAGGCTTCCACTCAGACTAGATGCTGTCTGCCTGTAATCCCTATACTCAGAAAGGTGATATAGGACTGTCAGTTTGAGGGCAGCCTAGGTTATAAAGTGAGACTTTGTCTCAATAAAAGAATTAAAAATGCCCGGCGTGGTGGCGCACGCCTTTAATCCTAGCACTTGGGAGGCAGAGGCAGGCGGATCTTTGTGAGTTCAAGGCCAGCCTGGTCTACAAAGTGAGTTCCAGGACAGCTGGGGCTGCAGGGAGACCCTGCCTCAAAAAAGACCAAAAAAAAACAAAAAAAAAGAATTAAAAACAAAAAATAAAAATAATTTTTTTAAAGAATTAAAAACAAGTCCTCTTTAATCTTACCACTTCCAGCTCTGAGGCTAATTCTTCATGAAGAGAACAAAGTCAATTCATTAAGGATTCAACAAAGAATTACTTTTGCTTCTAAACAAATATTTCAGACTGTGGGACTGCAGCCCTGGGTTTAAGCTGCATTGAGCAGGTACACATGGTCACATACCCACCACCATAAGGTGATTTGCTCACCCACATGTCCCTGCCTTAACCTATCTGCCTCACAGAATGACGTGTAAAGGATCTGGGATTGGCTGCTAGGAGGTGACGTCATACTGCCTATATAATGACATATTCCATTTGAATAAATGAGAATTGCACTTGGAATTGCTCTCTGCCATGTGTCCTGAAGTGATCACATGCGTGCCCTCACCACAGCCTATTTCCATGCAGGATTAATAACTCCTACATCAGACTTTTATTTTTAAATCTCCAGATAATTGCTTCAACTTTTCACTTTCTTTGACCATAAAATACATCCTCCCCCTCCCTTTGGTGGTGGTGTTGTTTTTTTTTTCCTTTAGTCTTTTTTTTTTTGAGACAGGGTCTCACTGTAGCCACAGCTGTCCTGGAACTCACTATGTAGACCAGGCTTGGCTTTGAATTCACAGAGTTCAAACCCTGCCTCTGCCTCCCTAGTGCTGGGATTAAAGGCATGCACCACCACACCCAGCTAAAATACATTCTTTTTTTTATTTTTTATCCGTATGAATGTACTGTCTGCATGTAGGTTTGTGCACCTGTGTCATGCAATGCCACGGAGGTCAGAAGAGGGTGTCAGATTCCCCTGGAACTGGAGTTAAAGTCAGTTCTCAGCCACCATATGGGTGCTGGGGATCAAACCCGTGTCCTCTGCAAGAGTAGTCGGTGCTCTTAACCAGTAGGCCATCTCTCCAATCCCTAAAATACATTCTTAAAGATAGCTTTGGTTTCCTCTTCTTTTAATCAAAAACAAAGTAATGTATTTGAAGAGCCGAGGAGTTTGGAAGTACAGGCTTGTAACACCAGCTACTTGGGAGGCTGAAGCAGGAAGATCTCAACTTCAAGGCTTTCCGAGGCTACTGAGTATGTTTAAGGTAATCCTGACCAACTTAAGAAGATCCTGTCTCAGCCTGGTGTAGTGGCACACGTCTTTAGTCCTAGTGCTTGGGAGGCAGAGGCAGGCAGATCTTTGTGAGTTCAAGGCCAGCCTGGTCCAAGGAGTGAGTTCCAGGACAGCTGGAGCTACAGGGAGACCCTGTCTCAAAAAGACCAAAAAAAAAAAAAAAAAAAAAAAAAAATGACCTTGTCTCAAATAGGGGGTGGGGCAAAACCACAGCCAAGGACAAGACCTAGTAATAGAGTACTTACGTAGCACTTGGCCCTGGTTCAACCCCAGTACCACATATACAACAACAACGACTATGTACCTTAAAGTTCAAAATACCCTTGGCCTTCTTCAAAAAAATTAAACATAGCCTCTAAACTTTAGCTATTAATTTGTGCCTAAATACTAAAGTGTTTAATAATAGTCTCAAATGTCACAAGGGAAAAAAAATGTCACAAGGCTTACCTCCAGGAAGACTTTAACTATAAAAGAATCCTTCTTAAATTAATGAGGGCTAGAGAGATTGCTTGGTGGTTAAGAGCACCTGCTGCTCTTGCAAAGGACCTTAGTTTAATTCCCAGCACACATAACAGGTGGTTCACAACCACCTATAACTCCAGCTACAAGGAATCTCCTGCCCTCTTCTGGCCTCCATGGGTACATGCATGCATGCAGACACACACACACACACACACACACACACACACACACGTAAATTTTTTTAAAAAGTCTTTTATTTTAAAGGAAGGAAGATGCCCTCAAGATAATTTACCTAGTCAGCTTTTAAAAACACTAGTTTCAGGGCCAACCATATGGCTCAGGGGGTAAAGATGCTTGCCACCAAGCTTGATATCTGAGTTCAATCCCTGGTACCTACATGACGAAAGGAAGGAATTGACTCTCTCAAGTTGTCCTTTGACTACCAGATGTGCACTGTGACATGCACATGCATTCATGAGAGTGCATGCACACACGTCAAAAGTTTTTTAATTGTGAGGGGAGAGAGAGAGAGAGAGAGAGAGAGAGAGAGAGAAAGAGAGAGAGAGAGAGAAACAAAAACCCAAAACACCATTGTCAAGCCAGGCTTAGTGGTTGATGCCTGTAATCCCAGCACTCAAGAGGCTGAAGCAGGAGTACTGTCATAATTTTGAGGCCAGCCTGAGATACATAGTCAGTTCCAGACCAGCCTGGCTACAGTGTGACACACTCTCTCAAAACAGAATAAAATAAATGACAAAAAAAGCACTATTTTCGAATCTAAAAGTAAACTACAAAACTTGAAGCAAGCCAGGTGTACCACACGTATCTTTAATCCCAGCACTTGGGAAGCAGAGGCAGGAGACTATCTATGAGATCAGGGCCAGCCTGGTCTTCAGAGCAAGTTCCAGGCCAGCTGGAACTACAGGGAGACCCTGTCAAAAAAAAAAAAAAAAAAGCAAAAACAAAGAACAACAACAAAAATAAAACATAAAAGCAATATATTTAAAAACCTCTGGACTTTTTCCCCTTCTCATCTACACGAAAAAAAAAATATTTTCCCCCCTCAGGAAATTATAAGCTTCTCATTTCCTTCTTCTCATTTTCTCATAATTGTATGAAATTTTCTCATTGTCTTCTACTGAAATCTGATCTTTCAGAATTCCTAGTTTGTCCCACATGGTTGAACGGAATGTTCAGCATCTTGTATATTATGCCTCATTAGGCAAGAAATCAACCAAAGTAGGCATTTATGATAGACTCAAAATTCTCTAGTTTTTAAGTAAACACACACACTACACTTTTTAATAAACCAAACCTCTAAACACAGCTATCCCTAGGTAACCACAGATTGATTGCAGGACCCCTGTGGATTCCAAAGGCCACCGATGCTACATACAATTCCTTACATAAAATGTTGCAGGATCCGAATCCTACACACCTCCTCCCACATCTTTACATTGTCTTTAGGTTTCTTCTGATACTTAATACAATGTGTAAGGCTGTGTAAGTAGTTGTTACACTGTGTATTTTAGGGAATAATGATGAGAAAAAGTCTCTCTATGTTTAGTCCAGGCCCAACTACATAGCACCCAATCAATTGAATCTGCAGATATCAAAACTCTAGGGCGAACTATATTCACTAAGAGTTAAAAAAAAAAATTAACACTGATGTCTAAGCAACATTGTTGCAAATGAAGGTGAGACCTAGGTCTGGAAGAAGCCAAATAACTAGCAGGCAATTAAAATCAAGTTTGACCCTCTATTTAATGAAGTAAATTTTCTAAAAAAGTATAACTTAGTTGAGATAACATATACCTCATAAATACGCACACCAAGCAGTACTTGTAGTGTTGGCTAATCCCACTCTGGGCTTATTAACTGAAATTTTACGTGGCAAATCCAAAAAAAGCTAAAAGTTACTGATTCAGAAGGACTACCTATTCATGAGAAGAGATAAAAGAAGCAGGGTTTGGCTTAGAGAGGTGGCTCAAAGGTTAAGAGCCCTGGCTGTTCTTGCAGAAGACCTGGGTTTGAATCCCAGCACCCCCATGGTGGCTAACAACGGTATTTAACTCCAGTTCCAGGGGATCTGATGCCCTCTTCTGTCCTCTGTGGGCATTGCACAACATGGGCACACACGCACATGTCAGCAATAAACCCATACACATAAAATAAAAATAATAAACAAAAATATTTTTTAAAAAAGAAAGTGAAGTTATCCCACACAGGAAACAAAAACCTGGACGGCAATTCAGGATAACCTTCAATATACAGTAGCTGTCGACACTGGGAAAGGGACGTCAGAAGCTGCACCACAGAAACTAGACTGAAAGCAGACTGTGTAGTGATGGGAATCTGTTCAATTTTCACCTAGGTGACCAGAAGGAAACAAGTGTGACCACTTAAGACCAGCCAGAGGACACTAAAATATCAGAATGGTGGATAGAGAGGTGGCTGAGCAATTAAGAGCCCTGACTGACTGCTCTTGCAGAGGATTCCCAGCACCCACATGGAGGCAGAGAACTGTCCTTAACTCCAGTTCCAAGGGAAACTGACTTCCTTTTCTGACCTCCACAGCACTGCGTGACATGGGTATACTCACATGCATGTGGGCAATACACCCATATACATAAAATAAAAATAATAAAATATTTTGTAAAAACCTATTTTAAAAGTAAGTAAATAGGGGCTGGAAAGATGGCCTAGCAGTTAAGAGCACTGACTGCTCTTGCAGAGGACCCGGGTTCAATCCCCAGCACCTACATGTTGGCTAAGAACCGTCTTTAACTCCAGTTCCAGGGGAATCCAAGACCCTCTTCTGACCTCCACGGCATTACACAACACTGGTGCACCAACCTACATGCAGACAGTACACTCATACACATAAAAAATAATAAATAAATAAAATAAATAGTAAGTAAATAAATATCATAATGAAAACAGGAAAGCAAGTCCGAAAGGGAGAAACAGGAATGTGTTTCTTTACAAAGGGTCTTGAGATCAGCAGGATGCCCGTGGCACATCACAGAGCCAGGCTGTTCCTCCCAAAGACCAGGCCTCAGTAGCTGCCTCGTTCCAGGGGATCCTCCATGCTCCGCTCTCACTTCTGCCTACACTTCCTGATCTAGTAACTCTCTCTCTCCCTCTTCACCTTCTTCAAGGTTTCTTTTTTTTCTCTCTACCTTCTTCCCACACAAATACATGTTTTTCTAACCACACAGGCACTGCGATGAGAAGTAAAGCAGAAAATACTTGGTAGGATTTAGTGGAACACTATAACTGGGGCGTCATGTCTTTCTATAAATGATACAAATTTCCATGCAACCTTCGTGGTTCAAGCTAGCTAGGGCTACATAGAGAGGTTCTGTTTCAAAATTAATTAATTTGCTGGGTGTGGTGGCACACACCTTTAATCCCAGTACTCAGGAGGCAGAGGTAAGAGGATGTCTGTGAGTTCGAGGCCAGCCTGGTCTACATTAGTGAATTCCAGGACAGCTGGGGCTACAGGGTGTGAGCTGAGAGGTTCACAAGGGGTAGTGAGAGTGAAGTTATTCTGCACTTCCTAGCTTAAGTAGCTGGAGTGAACTTGGTCCCAGGTGGTTATCTGTCTTATCTGAGTCAATGCCCAGGTCCTGGGTGGGCGGGGTCTGGCTTCTGGACCTTCTCTACCAACCTAATCAGCTGTGCACATTGGTTTTGGGCTCTTCATGCCACTTTGTGGCTGGGCAAGTGCCTGAATGTTTATCTCAATCAGCCTTGGCCTTAAAGCAGGCCTCTGGCTAAGCTCAGTTTAACATTTTTATTCTCTTAAGGTTACAGCACTTTAAAACCACACATTAGCTACTGTTATTTTAATCCTAACTACCTCTGATTCACACAACTTTAATATGCTAATTATGCTCTTAACAGGGGTGAGGGGGATCTCAGAGCCAGCCTTCCTTCTCTCCTCACCCCATCCTCACTCTACGCAGGAGAGTTCTTCTGAGGTGTGAATGGATGGGGAAGAGATGAATTTAAATAGGATTTGTAAGAGAAGTTTTAATTGGTCTGTGAATAACCAGAAGTGAACTGAAAGGAATGATAGCTGTCCATAATCTGAGCAGGGGGGCAAGGACAATAACGTCTTCCCTGTATCTTATTGTCCTAAGGAATTTCTCCCTTCCTGGCCATTCCACAAAATGGGCAGATGAGCCAATTATTCCACAAGAACCTTTTCTCTGATCCATCTCTCTTCAGCTTTCATCTTCTATTCTCTGTGTAGACATGGTCTGCCTGTAATCCCACCAGGCAGGAGTTACAGACAGGGAATCCTTTGAGATTTTTCTTCCTTTAGAAGTGTTCTAGGCCAAGTGTGGTGGCATATGCCTTTAATCCTAGCACTTGGGAGGCAGAGGCAGGTGGATCTTTGTAAATTCAAGGCCAGCCTGGTCTACATAGAGAGTTCCAGGACAGCCGTAGCTACAGGGAGACCCTGTCTCAAAAAGACCAAAAAAAAAGAAGTGTTCTAGTTTGCTTTCAATTGCTGTGACAAAACACTCTGACCAAAACCAACTTGGGGAGGAAAGGGTTTATTCATCTTACATCTCCCAGATCACAGTTCATCACTTAGGGAGCCCAAGGTAGGAACTCAGGACAGGAACCAGCAGGCCAAAGCTGAAGCACAGGCCATGGAGGAACAATGTTTACTGGCTAGTTTTTTAGCTGGACGCCCCGTGGCCCATGCTCAGCTCTTTTCTTTTTTTTTTTTTTTTTTTTACTGTGAAAATACTTTATTTAGTCATTTTTATTTACAACAAACTCTGGAATTCAAAACTAACGTTTCCTGGTAGCTTCTTATACATGCCAGAGAAAGTTTCAGCCTTGTGCTCCCGTTGTTCTGCTGTCTTTGTCTAAATGAACCTTAATGAGCTGGCTGCCATCCAGTTCCACACAGATCCTCTTGCCCACAGTTGCACTTTGGAAGACCAAATCCTCAAGAACAGCATCATGCACAGCAGTCAAGGTACGGCTTCTGGGGCACTTTTGCTTATTTTTTGTGGGGCTTTTTGAGTTGGCCTGGGCAGAATCCTCCTCTGAGCAATGAAGACTTACATGCTTCCTGACGAACTTTTTCTCCAATTTATGTACTAGGCAGACTTTGATTTTCTGGAGAGATTTCTGACCACCATCAGCTTCAATTTCCTTGGCTGCGGTGATGTTGAGTTCCCACAGCTGTGCCTTGAGTTCATCTCCAGCTCGAGCAGCACCTGAGAGATGCCTGACTACAACTAGTCTGGCTTCCCGCCGTTGGGCTTCAGGATCTTGGCACTCAAGCTGAACGTGGCCTCATCCTTACAGAGCACCTGCTTTCTTATACAATACAGAACAACCTGCCTAGGAGTGGCATCACCTACAGTGGACTGGGCCTTCCCACATCACTCAACAATCAAGAAGTTGCTCAATAGACAAGGCCTCAGGACACTCGGATGGAGGAAATTCCCCAATTGAGGCTCCTCAGTCAATCCAGGGTGTTCAAGTTGACACTAAATCTATCCAGGACAAGAAGGAAGAGAAAACGATTCCATTATTACTAACCTGTAGACCTTAAATAACCACAAGCCTAAAATGGAAGGATCGAACTAGATTTGTGACCTAAAAGAAAATTGCCTGAGTCTGCTGCAGAATAGGAGGCTACCACAGCCTATTCTCAAGCCCAGCATGGTACAGCCTCCCTTGTCAGTGGGAGTTACAGACAGCCCCTCTCCAGTAGGAAGGAATCCTCACTCCTCCAGACTTGGGTTTTTTCCCCTTCATTTTTTAATTTGCATTATTTTGTTTCATGTCTATTGAGTGTTGCCTGCATGGTGTATGTTCACCATGTCATACACCTCTGGGATCCAAAGAGGACATAATCCTCTAGAACTTAGAATTACAGAGGTTGTTAGCCATTATGGTGCTGGGAACCCAACCCAGGTCTTCTGCAAGAGCAGCCAGTCTTCTTAACCACTAAGCCTAAGTCATCCCTCCAGACTCCTTTTTAGGGACCAAGTGTCAACTCTCACTATTTTGGGCATTGACCCTCTGTCAAAAACAGGGAAACAGAAAAAGTCTCTCCAGCCATTCTGCAATTTTATTTCATTTTTTTGTGTATGTATGTAGGGCGGTATACATCTGTGTATGCATGTTCCTATTTGTGGGGAATGCACATGTGGGGGTGTACATGTGTACATATATCCATTATAAGGCCCAAGTGGATGTCAGGGTCTTCCTTGTTCACTCTCCACCGTACATATTGCTGCATGATCTCTTGCTGAAGCCAAAGTTCACCATATCAGCTAGTCAGGCTGGCTAGCTTGCTAAAGGGACTCTGTCTGTAAAATCCTGCCTGCTGGGATTACAGGTGACCCAAATGCCACCCAGTTTTTATATGTGTTCTGTGGATCCAAATCCAGTTCTTATGTCACATGGCAAGAGTTTGTCCACTGAGCCATTTCCCCAGTTTCTTCCTGCAAGTCTTCCTCCTGTCACGTAGCGTCTCCTTCTTCAAGTTCTTTGAAAGCAGATAGAACAGGCATAGTGGTTCATGTATGTAATCCTAGCACTGGGGTGGCAGAGGCAAGATGAGTTCACAAAGCTTGAATCCAGCATGATCTACACCGTGAGTTCCAAACCAGCCCAGGTTACATCCTGAGATCTTGTCTCAACAACAATATCAACAATAACGACTGTTATTTCCCCTGATGGATAAAATGAATTATGATTACCAATCACTCACAGGCACCATGTGACCTTCCCAGTTCTCTTTCAAAAGACCCGGTGACTGTAAGAACAAGAAACAGGAAGTCAATTACTAATCTATTAATTAATATCTTTATTTCTGAGTAAATCTAATATTTTTCACAAATGTTGCTCTCTTATTGGAGAAATGTTTATTTTCCTCAAGTTAGTTAATAATAACTGGATTTCTCACCCTTTCTTCTATTTCATTTTCTGTGCAATTCTCTATTATTTGATCAGTATCTGCTGCCAACAGTCCCAGGTAATAGGTTTGGCTACCATACTCACGATTTGTACTGTCAGGTCTATTTAATCTGAGCAGGATTTGGATCTTATAACTGCCTCAGAATGCAGAATTCTGCTCCAAGAATCTTTGCCCTGAAAGGTTTCTGGATACCTATATTTATATATACAAAGTATTTGTCTTTTTCTATGATATACTTTTTTATTAAATTTTTTGTGATTTCATATAAGTGATCTTGATCATATTTAGACCCCTCTCCAATCTGCAACTCTCCATAGTTCCCCACTGGATTTCATGTATTCTGTCATATATGTTAAGCCCTATCAAGCCAAGTTTGTAGCCCCAAATCTCCCTCAGTGTGAGTCCACCCATTGGAGCCGGTCAGAAAAGAAAACCTTGAGAGAACCTCTGCAGAAGCATCGATTTAATAGTAAAATGCTGCCTCCTCCTGGATAAATTGTATTACACAATGAACTTGAAAATCTGCCACAGAGATGTGCTGTCTTCTGAGAGAAAAAATTGTTAAAAAAAAAAAAATGTTTTTTCTAAGAACTTTTTTAATTGCAAGAAAATAGAAACAGAAGACTGCAGTAAAGCTTGAATTTTTACCTAGATTCTGTCTTTAAGGCAATAAACCAAGTATAGTTTTGTTAGCAGGGAAATTGAGTCCCCGCTTGGAGTTCTTAGTCTCATTAATAAAAGATTTTAAGAACGAACTCAAAAGGAAGTTGAGGGCAATTTTCTTAGAGTTTAAAAGAAAAGCTGGGACTGGAGAGATGGCCTAGCGGTTAAGAGCGCCGACTGCTCTTGCAGAGGACCCAGGTTCAACCCCAGCACACCACATAGCGGCTGAAAACTGTCTTTAACTCCAGTTCCAGGGGAATCTGACGCCCTCTTCTGACCCTAATAAAAAAATAAAAAAAACCTACATGCAGACAGTACACTTCATCCACATAAATTTTTTTTAATTAAAAAAAAAAAAAAGAAAAGCCACGGAACAGGCAAGCTATAAATCTTGGCAGCTGTCTGGAGGAGGAAGACTAAGCAGAGAAAGAGAAAAAGCCATGTTGTTTGAGTTAAGGGGGCATGGAGGTCAGCTACACAACAGACTCAGGAGGAGATCTGGAGGAGTGGAGGCCAAAGTGCTAGAGAAAGGCATGCCTGGAAAGAGAAGAAAAGGAAATCAGGGAAGCAGACAAGATTTCCAATGCTACAGGACAGAGGCTCTATAAGCTACTTTGCTAGGCACTGAGAATCTGGGAAGGAAAAGTACATTATCTCAAAGCAGCAGCTTTCCCTAATGGGCCTTCAATGCTACTGCATGCCCCCCCCAACACACACAAAGAGGTGATCTAAAATCATTTAGGAGATGAAATTGGGGAATAGGTAACAACCTCCCCACACACACACACATACTTTTTTTTTTTTTTCTTGAAAAGCTAGAGATCCAGTTCTAAAGCTATTCACTGGAAGAGTAACGTCTGGAGCCCAGAGTTTCAGTTCCCACCATCCATAACCTCTAGGCAGGGTGCTTATTTAGGAAGAGATACAAAATCACACAACTCTCTTTTTGGATTTCTGGCAGAAGAACCCAGGACAACATTTCTGGAACTGCTAGGGTTGCTACTCTGAGCTGCCTGTCCACTTCTATCTTCTGTTCTCATCAATAGTCCACCATCTGGGAATTGCTTACAATCTTCTGGGATCCAGAGGACTTGGGCAGCTCCACTCTGGCTCTGCTCTCCACCACACACAGCTTGTCTCATAAGCTCGGGTAGGCTCCTCTCCACACCTACCACTGCCCTTTCTTATTGTCATGGTCCTGGCATCTCCAATATGCTGGAGTCTTCGTTGCAACCTTCACCAAGGGCCTGTTCTGACCTCACACAGTGCCAACCTCTGATCTCTCCATGACTCCTTCATGCCTTCAAAACCAGTACCATGTTGGAGGCTCTTACACACTACATAGTCCTGCTTCTAGCCTGAGATGGAGCCTTGGGCCCCCTCTGGACCACAGATTCTGGGTGCTGATCCTGAAGAAATACTTCCCAGATGAATTCATCTTAATGATGCTGTCTCTTGTTACTCAGAGCTGAATTTTTTCAGCCCCACTAACCAGGTCAATTGTCCCAGTAAAGCATGAAAGTTTTCATTTTCCAAAAATTCTTAATTTCACAAAAACAACCTTTATAAGAGTCTTCACTTCCCTTTGAAGCTTTACAAGCCAGGCCTCTGTCATCTATCCCTCTTCCAGCATTATCACAAGTTCCTACTGAAGAGCTCCAAGCACTTTTCCGTATGAAGTCCCAAAATGTCCCCATTCCTCCCTAACCAACATGGATCTGTCACAGCAATGCCCCACAATATTGATACCAATTTCTGTTTAGGGTCAGAGACAAAGGAACCCAACTGTTTTTTTTTTTTTTTAATATGAAATAGATCTGCAAGAGAAAAGGGGACATGGACCACATGAGGTTGTGAGTGTCTCCAGGCTGTGACGCTCCTTAAGGAGTGGAAGTACAGCAAGATATGAGGAGCAGCAGACCTACAACTGTGTGTGGTGGTAGACACTGAGGAGGGTAGAGGCCTGAGGGAGGAGAAAAGCTGGCTTAAAGGCTGGGGATAGGCCTGGAGAGGACGGTAGTCTCTGATTGCGCCTGGTTGGATAGGGAGGAGGAGGGGTAGCGATGTGTGAAGTGGGGGAAGAGTCTGTTTTGGCAGTGGTGGCACAAGCCTTTAATCCAGCATCAGAGGCAGAGGCAGGTAGATCTCTGTGACTCCTTGGCTAACCTGGTATACATAAGAAATTCTAGGCCAACTGGGGCTATAGCAAGGAGACCCTGTCTCAAAAAAGCCAAAAAAAAAAAAAGGGGGGGGGTGGAACGGGAAAGAGTTGGTCTGCAGGATCAAAGTCCAAGGATAGGTAAATGACAGGGAGCTGAGCTATAAGAGGAGAGTATCAATATTGTCATGGAGGAACAAGACCTGAAAACATGGGGCAGGATGAGCAGAGAGGTGGACGGTGATAGAGAAGATGCAAGGGCAATGTAGAGAACCATCGTCCACTCTCCTTTACACCGGAGGAAGAGCTCTAGTCCCTTTTGAATTTGGAAGTGAAACATACCACCTTCTGGCCAATGGTGGCTTCATCCTATCCGGGGGTACTGCAGCCAGGCTGTGTTATAGGAGAACACATTTTAGTTTATTTCAACCTTTTAGTCCCAGGCTCAACAGATTGTTGAAGAGCCAAAGGTAAGTGTTAAGCTGATTTAGAGAATTGTTGGCCCAAGGCTATAATCAGGAGTGAGAAAGATTTTTCCCAATAGAAAGCAAGCCATGTCCCCTTCCTTGACAGGCCCCTGCCTAGTAAATGAGGTACCCTCAAGAGCGGAGGAACATCTTGGCAAATACTCTGGGTGTGGAGAGGGACAGAGAGGATGACTGAGCCAAGGGGAAGCTCTCTGCCTGGAGCTGGTGTGAAAACTTAGTTAAGATGGGTAGCATTCCTAAGCCAATGGTACCTGCCTTGGCCACACCCATGGGGTGGAGCGTAGTGACAAAATAGATTTAAGCATTGGGCCGTAATAGAGGAAAGCCTTGGTTAGTTGGACATCCTTAATTTTGCAGCATTTTAGCGCTAGTATGGTTTCTTTTAACGACACGCTAGACCAAGCTAGATACGTGGTGTGCTTTTTCGACTGTTCGGTTCAATAATAACACCTACTGTAAAAAGCTCTCTCAGCTGCTGGACTATGGTAGAGGGTGGTTGACATACTCTGAGTAGGTTGTTTCTAAAGTTCACAGGTCCGTTGGACTTGATTCTCATTGTAGATCTCTCTCTCCTTAACTAGTCAGACAGAAATCCATCATGTTCTCATCCTTACACACTAAAGTAATAGGCCGGCTGTCGTTTCTATATTTGGGTTTGACAAATGTGTTAATGGATTTGTTTCTCTTAATTTGATACAAGACCCGGCCTCCGCCACCTTAAACAATACTATTAACATCTTCTAGATTTATAAAATTCCTGTTTCCTTTCAGCGACGCTCGCTGTATTTAATGTTCAGTAATCTTGGTAGAATTGAACAAAATCCCTTATTCCAAGCTTGGTTACAGCAATCAGCAGTAGTTTTTGAGCATTAGAAGTAATCTTGGAGATAAGTGAGTGGTACATTGCTGTAAATTCCACAGCACTTTGATGAGGTGAAAGGCCACCCATCCACTATGTAGACGAGTTTTTGAGGCCAGCCTGGCTAAATGAGTCNGGTGGATGTTCTTATACAATGGAGTGTGATATACACAGAAGGCCACAACTGGCCAAGTTTTAAAGAATAAGAGACTGCAGAGTATGTGTCCCTGAATAGGACTCCTATTTTTATTTTTACTGTGAATGATACTTTATTTAGTCATTTTTATTTACAACTGAAACTCTAGGAATTCAAAACTAACGTTTCCTGTGAGCTTCTTATACATGCCAGAGAAAGTTTCAGCCTTGTGCTCCCCGTTGTTCTGCTGTGTTCTGTCTAAATGAACCTTAATGAGCTGGCTGCCATCCAGTTCCACACAGATCCTCTTGCCCACAGTTGCACTTTGGAAGACCAAATCCTCAAGAACAGCATCATGCACAGCAGTCAAGGTACGGCTTCTGGGGCACTTTTGCTTATTTTTTGTGGGGCTTTTTTGAGTTGGCCTGGGCAGAATCCTCCTCTGAGCAATGAAGACTTACATGCTTCCTGACGAACTTTTTCTCCAATTTATGTACTAGGCAGACTTTGATTTTCTGGAGAGATTTCTGACCACCATCAGCTTCAATTTCCTTGGCTGCGGTGATGTTGAGTTCCCACAGCTGTGCCTTGAGTTCATCTCCAGCTCGAGCAGCACCTGAGAGATGCCTGACTACAACTAGTCTGGCTTCCCGCCGTTGGGCTTCAGGATCTTGGCACTCAAGCTGAACGTGGCCTCATCCTTACAGAGCACCTGCTTTCTTATACAATACAGAACAACCTGCCTAGGAGTGGCATCACCTTCAGTGGACTGGGCCCTCCCACATCACTCAACAATCAAGAAGTTGCCCAATAGACAAGGCCTCAGGACACTCGGATGGAGGAAATTCCCCAATTGAGGCTCCTCAGTCAATCCAGGTGTGTCAAGTTGACACTAAATCTATCCAGCACAAGAAGGAAGAGAAAACGATTCCATTATTACTAACCTGTAGACCTTAAATAACCACAAGCCTAAAATGGAAGGATCAAACTAGATTTGTGACCTAAAAGAAAATTGCCTGAGTCTGCTGCAGAATAGGAGGCTACCACAGCCTATTCTCAAGCCCAGCATGGTACAGCCTCCCTTGTCAGTGGGAGTTACAGACAGCCCCTCTCCAGTAGGAAGGAATCCTCACTCCTCCAGACTCTGGGTTTTTTCCCCTTCATTTTTTAATTTGCATTTATTTGTTTCATGTCTATGAGTGTTTTGCCTGCATGTGTATGTTCACCCATGTCATACACCTCTGGGAATCCAAAGAGGACATCAGATCCTCTGGAACTAGAATTACAGATGGTTGTTAGCCATATGGGTGCTGGGAACCAAACCCAGGTCTTCTGCAAGAGCAGCCAGTCTTCTTAACCACTAAGCCTAAGTCATCCCTCCAGACTCCTTTTTAGGGACCAAGTGTCAACTCTCACTATTTTGGGCATTGACCCTCTGTCAAAAACAGGGAAACAGAAAAAGTCTCTCCAGCCATTCTGCAATTTTATTTCATTTTTTGTGTATGTATGTGTAGGCGGTATACATCTGTGTATGCATGTTCCTATTTGTGGGGATGCACATGTGGGGGTGTACATGTGTACATATATCCATATAAAGGCCCAAGGTGGATGTCAGGGTCTTCCTTGTTCACTCTCCACCGTACATATTGCTGCATGATCTCTTGCTGAAGCCAAAGTTCACCATATCAGCTAGTCAGGCTGGCTAGCTTGCTAAAGGGACTCTGTCTGTAACTCCTGCCTGCTGGGATTACAGGTGACCCACAATGCCCACCCAGCTTTTTATATGTGTTCTGTGGATCCAAATTCCAGTTCTTATGCTCACATGGCAAGAGTTTTGTCCACTGAGCCATTTCCCCAGTTTCTTCCTGCAAGTCTTCCTCCTGTCACGTAGCAGTCTCCTTCTTCAAGTTCTTTGAAAGCAGATAGAGCCAGGCATAGTGGTTCATGTATGTAATCCTAGCACTGGGGTGGCAGAGGCAAGATGAGTCCCACAAGCTTGAATCCAGCATGATCTACACCGTGAGTTCCAAACCAGCCCAGGTTACATCCTGAGATCTTGTCTCAACAACAATATCAACAATAACGACTGTTATTTCCCCTGATGGATAAAATGAATTATGATTACCAATCACTCACAGGCACCATGTGACCTTCCCAGTTCTCTTTCAAAAGACCCGGTGACTGTAAGAACAAGAAACAGGAAGTCAATTACTAATCTATTAATTAATATCTTTATTTCTGAGTAAATCTAATATTTTTCACAAATGTTGCTCTCTTATTGGAGAAATGTTTATTTTCCTCAAGTTAGTTAATAATAACTGGATTTCTCACCCTTTCTTCTATTTCTTTTTCTGTGCAATTCTCTATTATTTGATCAGTATCTGCTGCCAACAGTCCCAGGTAATAGGTTTGGCTACCATACTCACGATTTGTACTGTCAGGTCTATTTAATCTGAGCAGGATTTGGATCTTATAACTGCCTCAGAATGCAGAATTCTGCTCCAAGAATCTTTGCCCTGAAAGGTTTCTGGATACCTATATTTATATATACAAAGTATTTGTCTTTTTCTATGATATACTTTTTTATTAAATTTTTGTGGATTTCATATAATGTATCTTGATCATATTTAGACCCCTCTCCAATCTGCAACTCTCCATAGTTCCCCACTGGATTTCATGTATTCTGTCATATATGTTAAGCCCTATCAAGCCAAGTTTGTAGCCCCAAATCTCCCTCAGTGTGAGTCCACCCATTGGAGCCTGGTCAGAAAAGAAAACCTTGAGAGAACCTCTGCAGAAGCATCGATTTAATAGTAAAATGCTGCCTCCTCCTGGATAAATTGTATTACACAATGAACTTGAAAATCTGCCACAGAGATGTGCTGTCTTCTGAGGAAAAAATTGTTAAAAAAAAAATGTTTTTTCTAAGAACTTTTTTAATTGCAAGAAAATAGAAACAGAAGACTACAGTAAAGCTTGAATTTTTACCTAGATTCTGTCTTTAAGGCAATAAACCAAGTATAGTTTTGTTAGCAGGGAAATTGAGTCCCCGCTTGGAGTTCTTAGTCTCATTAATAAAAGATTTTAAGAACGAACTCAAAAGGAAGTTGAGGGCAATTTTCTTAGAGTTTAAAAGAAAAGCTGGGACTGGAGAGATGGCCTAGCGGTTAAGAGCGCCGACTGCTCTTGCAGAGGACCCAGGTTCGAACCCCAGCACCCACATATCGGCTGAAAACTGTCTTTAACTCCAGTTCCAGGGGAATCTGACGCCTTCTTCTGACCTCTGCGACATCGCATAACATGGGTGCACAAACCTACATGCAGACAGTACATTCATACACATAAATTTTTTTAAATTAAAAAAAAAAAAAAAAGAAAAGCCACGGAACAGGCAAGCTATAAATCTTGGCAGCTGTCTGGAGGAGGAAGACTAAGCAGAGAAAGAGAAAAAGCCATGTTGTTTGAGTTAAGGGGGCATGGAGGTCAGCTACACAACAGACTCAGGAGGAGATCTGGAGGAGTGGAGGCCAAAGTGCTAGAGAAAGCATGCCTGGAAAAGAGAAGAAAAGGAACTCAGGGAAGCAGACAGATTTCCAATGCTACAGGACAGAGGCTCTATAAGCTACTTTGCTAGGCACTGAG
This sequence comes from Rhizomys pruinosus, assembly GCA_009823505.1. NCBI lineage: Eukaryota > Metazoa > Chordata > Mammalia > Rodentia > Spalacidae > Rhizomys > Rhizomys pruinosus. The sequence goes on along the minus strand of VZQC01008495.1, from coordinate 469,554 downwards.
AATTCTGGGAAGGAAAAGTACATTATCTCAAAGCAGCAGCTTTCCCTAATGGGCCTTCAATGCTACTGCATGCCCCCCCCAACACACACAAAGAGGTGATCTAAAATCATTTAGGAGATGAAATTGGGGAATAGGTACAACCTCCCCACACACACACACATACTTTTTTTTTTTTTTCATGAAAAGCTAGAGATCCAGTTCTAAAGCTATTCACTGGAAGAGATAACGTCTGGAGCAGAGTTTCAGTTCCCACCATCCATAACCTCTAGGCAGGGTGCTTATTTAGGAAGAGATACAAAATCACACAACTCTCTTTTTGGATTTCTGGCAGAAGAACCCAGGACAACATTTCTGGAACTGCTAGGGTTGCTACTCTGAGCTGCCTGTCCACTTCTATCTTCTGTTCTCATCAATAGTCCACCATCTGGGAATTGCTTACAATCTTCTGGGATCCAGAGGACTTGGGCAGCTCCACTCTGGCTCTGCTCTCCACCACACACAGCTTGTCTCATAGGCTCGGGTAGGCTCCTCTCCGCACCTACCACTGCCCTTTCTTATTGTCATGGTCCTGGCATCTCCAATATGCTGGAGTCTTCGTTGCAACCTTCACCAAGGGCCTGTTCTGACCTCACACAGTGCCAAGCCTCTGATTCTCTCCATGACTCCTTCATGCCTTCAAAACCAGTACCATGTTGGAGGCTCTTACACACTATATAGTCCTGCTTCTAGCCTGAGATGGAGCCTTGGGCCCCCTCTGGACCACAGATTCTGGGTGCTGATCCTGAAGAAATACTTCCCAGATGATTTCATCTTAATGATGCTCATCTCTTGTTACTCAGAGCTGATTTTTCAGCCCCATCTAACCAGTATCAATTGTCCCAGTAAAGCATGAAAGTTTTCATTTTCCAAAAATTCTTAATTTCACAAAAACAACCTTTATAAGAGTCTTCACTTCCCTTTGAAGCTTTACAAGCCAGGCCTCTGTCATCTATCCCTCTTCCAGCATTATCACAAGTTCCTACTGAAGAGCTCCAAGCACTTTTCCAGTATGAAGCTCCCAAAATGTCCCCATTCCTCCCCTAACCAACATGGATCTGTCACAGTAATGCCCCACAATATTGATACCAATTTCTGTTTAGGGTCAGAGACAAAGGAACCCAACTGTTTTTTTTTTTTTTAATATGAAATAGATCTGCAAGAGAAAAGGGGACATGGACCACATGAGGTTGTGAGTGTCTCCAGGCTGTGACGCTCCTTAAGGAGTGGAAGTACAGCAAGATATGAGGAGCAGCAGACCTACAACTGTGTGTGGTGGTAGACACTGAGGAGGGTAGAGGCCTGAGGGAGGAGAAAAGCTGGCTTAAAGGCTGGGGATAGGCCTGGAGAGGACGGTAGTCTCTGATTGCGCCTGGTTGGATAGGGAGGAGGAGGGGTAGCGATGTGTGAAGTGGGGAGAGGTCTGTTGGGCATGGTGGCACAAGCCTTTAATCCCAGCATCCAGAGGCAGAGGCAGGTAGATCTCTGTGACTCCTTGGCTAACCTGGTATACATAAGAAATTCTAGGCCAACTGGGGCTATAGCAAGGAGACCCTGTCTCAAAAAAGCCAAAAAAAAAAAAAAAGGGGGGGGGGGGCAGGGGAAGAGTCTGGTCTGCAGGATCAAAGTCCAAGGATGGTAAATGACAGGGAGGCTGAGCTATGAGAGGAGAGTATCAATATTGTCATGGAGGAACAAGACCTGAAAACTGGGGCAGGATGAGCAGAGAGGTGGACGGTGATAGAGAGAAATGCAAGGGCAATGTAGAGAACCATCGTCCACTCTCCTTTACACCGGAGGAAGAGCTCTAGTCCCTTTTGAATTTGGAAGTGAAACATACCACCTTCTGGCCAATGGTGGGCATTATCCAGGGGGTACTGCAGCCAGGCTGTGTTATAGGAGAACACATTTTAGTTTATTTCAACCTTTTAGTCCCAGGCTCAACAGATTGTTGAAGAGCCAAAGGTAAGTGTTAAGCTGATTTAGAGAATTGTTGGCCCAAGGCTATAATCAGGAGTGAGAAAGATTTTTCCCAATAGAAAGCAAGCCATGTCCCCTTCCTTGACAGGCCCCTGCCTAGTAAATGAGGTACCCTCAAGAGTGGAGGAACATCTTGGCAAATACTCTGGGTTGGAGAGGGACAGAGAGGATGACTGAGCCAAGGGGAAGCTCTCTGCCTGGAGCTGGTGTGGGAAAACTTAGTTAAGATGGGTAGCATTCCTAAGCCAATGGTACCTCCTTGGCCACACCCATGGGGTGGAGTGTAGTGACAAAAAGATTTAGCATTCGGCCCTGAGAATTGAGTTATGATGGATATTTAAGCAGACATGTTGGAATAAAAGCTCTCTCTGCATTTGGACCTCAACCTGTGTACACGTGGTGTGCTTTCCTGTGCGAGTTTTCCACATGGGTCGTCCTGGGACAAAGTGGGCCCCGCCACAAATCCCGGCGGTGACCTCACAAGCTGGGGTTTCTGAGGGGTCTGGCTGGCGGAGAGTCAGAAGAGGCTCTGGAGGAGGGAAAATTCTCAAAAGTCACCCGAAGTTGAATCAGCAGGTGGATGGGTACAGGGCTGCAGTGGACAGATGGTCCCTGTTGATGTTGCTGGAGAAGAAAAGAGGGTACAAAGAGTTGGAGAGAGACATGGGGGAGGCCTAAAGAGGCAGAGGAGGACCCCCATTGGAAAGCACCCGAACAGGCCGTGAATGAATGGTCAAAGGAAGAAAGACAAAGAAATGAGCGACTTCAACAACCAAAGACATTTAATCCAAGAAAAATCTACAGAAGGGAGGTCTCTAGAACAGAAACCAGAGAACTCACTGTCTGCTTACCAACTAGAAACAGTCATAGGGGAAAAGTGGGGAGAAGGCAAAAGGGTTGAAGAGCTCCCCCCCCCTTTGGCAGATTGGCCATTACTAGGAAAGACCAGGAAGTGGCAGTTGAGAGTGATTAAGACGTGGCTATCTATGGTCGGTGGGGTAGGGGTGGCAAGTATCTAGGAAAACAACTACTTTAGTTCTGAAGCTGCTTTATTACTGTGGTTTCAGGAAATGCCATTTAACCAAATTGGAGGATCTTTACAAAATGGCCTGGCCTTAGCTTTCCAGGGGTTGTGGGAGAAGTGTGTGCCACAGTACCTGTGTGGAAGGCAAAGGACAACTTTCAGGAGTTGGTTCTCTCCTTCTACCATACAGGTCTTGGGGATCAAATTCAGGTGGTCAGGCTTGGTGGCAATCACCTTTACCCACTAACCTATTTAGCCTGCCCCACCATGTCAGAATTTATTTTTTTATTTTTTTATGTGTATGAATGTACTGTCTGCATGTAGGTCTGTGCACCCATGTCGTGCAATGCCACAGAGGTCACAAGAGGATGTCAGATTTCCCAGGAACTGGAGTTAAAGACGGTTCTCAGCTGCCATGTGGGTGCTGGGGATCGAACCCGGGTCCTCTGCGAGAGCAGTCGGTGCTCTTAACTGCTAGGCCATCTCTCCAGCCCTGGAATTTATTGAATAATAATAAGTTCATAAGCTGTGGCAGTTTCAATCACAGCAATTCGCCAGATGTTCCTGCTTTCTTGATAATCCTGGCAGGGTAAACACAGATTCTTTTATTCCAATCTTAATTATTAACATTCAGATCACACATTATATGTCACATAATCTAGCTCTGTGTGTGTGTGTGTAGAGAGAGAGAGAGAGAGAGAGAGAGAGAGAGAGAGGTATATATGTAGATATCAGGGTGGTTGTAAAGGGTTAAGAGGCAAGGAGTTTCAAAGAGGCCTGAGAACCCAAAGCTGGAAGACTGATGAGGACTCAAAAATCTCTTTATTGATAAAAGAACAAACCACGGGGCTGGAGAGATACCCTAGCAGTTAAGAGCACCGATGTTCTTGCATAGGACCCGGGTTCAATCCCCAGCACCCACATGGCGGCTAAGAACCGTCTGTAACTCCAACTCCAGGAGAACTCCAGTTCCAGGGGAATCTGAGACCTTCTTCTGACCTCCGCCGCATTGCAGGACACGGGTGCACAGACCTGCATGCGGGCAATACATTCATACACATACAAAAATAAATAAATAAAGAAAGAAAGAAAAAACCAAACAAAGTTGGAAAAGTTGGGCTGCTATAGGCCACAGGCTTGGGAGTGAAGCTGAAGAGGAAAAACATATAATCTGTGCATTTAATATTGTTCACCATATGATTTACATGCCCAACTTCTCTGACTTGACTTTATGTCTTTCTGTATTTTCAGACAGTATCTGTTATGCACTGCTTTGCTAAGGAAATGCTTCACCGTAAGCTGATAGAAGAAGCAGAAATGACAGTGGTGAGCTCAGGAAACCAGAAGCACCACGGTTAACTGTCTGCAACTGGCCTTTTTACTAAATTTGGTTGTAAGAATGTTGGAATAGCTACCAGGAAGTCCGTCTTTGTAGTCAATGTTTAACTCTTTAACCACGAAAAGAATTTCCTGGAATTGCCTGGTGACATATAGGTAACTAAGTTGGAAATCATGGGAAAGTGAAACCGTTGCTAAAAGATGACATGTGAAACTGTACAAAACTTGCAAACTGAACTGGGGGATTCACCCAGAATTTCAGAGCATTAGCCCGCCTGGGGTGGCATGTGTGGAACAAAGTGGTAGGTTCTCCAAGTCTCTGGGTGATTCCTCAGCTGCCTGATTTTCCATAACAAAGCTGCAGAGATGAATCCACTGAAGAGAAAAAAGGGCAAAACCAGGATCAGAAGAAAGAATGGGTGGACAGATGGACAGAAGGTCCAGACTGGTGGACAGGGGGACAGATGGACTGCAGTTGGGTAGGCTGAGTCAATAGTTGAGACTGAATATGCCAAAGTCCCTAAGACAGTTGCTTTCTGCCCATCAGTCCTTGATGCACACACTGGATAGTCAGGTGACAGGTTCGGGTGGGGGCACTGCCATGGCAGGGCTAGGTCCTCACCTCTTTATGGCATCTACATGAGGCAGTTACCTCCTTTCCTTGGTGTTGTGTACCTGATAAGTTTCTGCCTGGCTTCCCTGGTTGACTTTAATAATCCCATGTGCTCCTACGATATCAATTCATCCCAATAAGTTTGTAGTGTGGTAGTCTTTCTACTGCCAGAATAAGTAATTTACCAGTCTATGCTACACAGGTGGTATGAGACAGATGGTATAGTCTGAGGGTTCAACCAAGGGCTGCAGTCATCCTCTTCCCTCAAAATGGAGTCAAAAGCTGCTTGTGCGAGATGTGGTGGCACACCCCTTTAATCCTAGCTCTAAGGAGGCAGGCAGACAGATCTCTGTGAGATCCAAGCCAGCCTGGTCTACACAGTTCCAGGCCAGTTGGAGCTACAGAGAGACCCTGTCTTTAAAACAAATGAAATCTCTCAGGGCAAAACATAGTATGAAAAAAACACTGTTTAAGACAATACAGAGTGTGATGGTTAATCCTGGGTGTCAACTTGACTGGACTAAGGAACAAATAAAAGAAAAAGGATCTTCGGATTGGACTACCTCAATCCAGATGGTCCACCCCAAATGTGGGCATTACCTTCTGCCAGCAGGCAATATTAAAGGCCATGGCAGAGGGATCTGGACCCTTTTTTCCTGAAGCTTGCCTCTCTCTCACTGGTGAGTTTGTCTTGCTGCTGTGATCAACCCTTTGGATCCCAGCGTGTATCATGACCCGCAGATCTCCTGGAATCCATCAGGCCTTCAGCACCAGATTGGGACTACTGAGACATCCAGCCTTGCGGACTGAGCAGTTCCCTGGATTCTCTTAGCCTTTCCAGTGTGGTGCAGCTACTGTTGGACTCCTTGAACTCTGTCACGTGAGCAAATCAATAAATTGTATATAGCTATATATTCGTCCTGTTGCTTCTGTTTCTTTACAAAAGCCTGACTAATACAGATTTTGGTACCAGGAGTGGTTCTAGAGAAACAGAATTGAAAGGATGAATTTCTTTAGTGGGCTTGGTAGTCTCTGGAGCCAGCTCTCCAATCCAATGAAGCCTAGAGTTACTGAAGGCTTTCCGGTGGCATGAAGAGGAATGATAATCCTTGGTGCAGACTATTTGATGAAATTATGAAGATAGATCCATTTGACTCACCTAACTCGCCTCTTGTGAGGAGCAAGGAATTTAGCGACTCTATATATAAAATGTTTGAGAAATTGCAGAAAAATAAGGAAAATAATGATGTTGCCTGGTTGCTCCTAGCATGTCTGGATAAAGTGA